>VDFB02354004.1:104977-170030 GCA_007258455.2 Sequoia sempervirens
GGTATGAAATGAACCTCTTTCCATACCATGTTCCTTAGCTCTCCTGAGTTCATAACGTACATTCTTCACTTGAATCTCAATAATCCATCTAACTCAAAAAGAAACCCATCATACCTTGGATCCCTGGGATTGTCCATTAGAGCTTGTTTTACTTACTCATAATATTTGTCTCCTTTGGAATTTTGTAACACTTGACTCTTGAAGTCAGTTTCCAACGAGATCATCAAGGAGATATGTCTCCTTCAAATTAGGGCATCTACAACTCAATTTTCCTTTCCCTTGATGTAACTGCTCTCAAAGTCATAATTTGAAATGAACTCTAGCCACCTCTTTTGATGAGCATTTAAGTGAGCTTGGGTAAACAAATACTTGAGACCTTGATGGTCTGATCTTAACTCTAAAGGTCTCCCAATAGATAATGTCGCCACATTTGTAGCGCATGTACAAGGGTTGCAACTCAAGATCGTGGGGTACATAATTTTTCTCATAAGTTTTTAGCTTCCTAGACTCATAAGCAATCACCCATCCATCTTGCATAATTATTCCACCTATCCCCTCTCCCGAGGCATCACTGATGACTACAAACTTCCCCTTTGGGTCAAACACTTTCAAAATTGGTACCAAATTCAACTTCTCTTTCAATTGGTCAAATGCCTCCTAACATTTTTCTGACCATTCAAACTTTTTACCCTTTCTTTGTAGAGAAGTGATGGGATAGGCAATTCTTGAGAAATTTGCCACAAACTTCCTCTAGTATCTAGCTAGTCCCATAAAACTATGAACTTCGTGCAAATTTTTTGGTGCTGATCAGTCTAAGACAACTTTAATCTTTGCAAGGTCCACTATAATTCCTTTAGATGAGATTATATGGCCTAGATATTGCACTTATTTCTAGAAGAACACACACTTAGATAGTTTCCCATACAACTTATGCTCTCTTAGATGTTGCAACACAAACTCCAAATACTGGTGGTGCTCTTCCTCATTCTTGGAATATCAGTATGCCATTGAGGAAGACAAGAAAAACTTATCTAGAGTCTCTAAATGCGTTGTTCATCAAGTCCATGAATGTTGCAGGCATATTCGTCATTCCAAACGGTAGAACTGTGAAATTGTAGTGCCCATCTCTGGTTCTAAAAGCCATTTTGTGGATGTCCTCATCCTCAAGTCTCAATTGATGATATCCAAATCATAAATCAATCTTTGAGAAGACTATTGCTCCACACATTTGATCAAAAATATCATCTGTATGTGGTAATAGGTACTTGTTTTTGATTATTTCTTTGTTGAGCATGTGGTAATCTATGCATAAATGCAATGTACCATCTTTTTTCTTGAAAAATATCATTGGTACTCCCCAAGGTGAAACACTAGGTCTTATCAATCCCTTTTCTATCAATTCTTTCAACTAAGCTTTTAGCCCCATCAACTCTATTGTATTCATCTGATAATGGTCCTTGGATATCAACTTTGACATCGGTATGATATCAATAGATAAGTAAAATTATCTTTTGGAGGGTAATCCAAGCGATTCATTTAGAAACACATCCTCAAGATCTTGGAGAAAAGGGGCTGAGGGCATAGCTGGATTGGCTAAAGAATCCTATTACAGGAAAGTGGTCATGAGGTATAGTCTCCCTTCCATCCCCATGGTACCAGAGGGCATGTCACGCCAGTGTCATCGATCATTTGAAAAAAATTTACTAGGCACATTGCAGTTTATAGGGGGCTACTTGATTCCTGTAGTCTAAAAAAATATCTCAGAGAAAAGGATACTTCTCCATATTTGACCTCTCCTAATCCATGGACTCTCTACCTTCTTCTCCTTGGATTTTCTGAGACTCATAAAACATCTAGTCATCTTGAAAGATGAACTCATTATTTTCCCTAGGTTCCTCTATTTCATCCATCCTAATTTCAAAGAGTTGACATCCTCTTTTCTTAGCTCTTTTCAATTGCATGATGAATATCTGCCTTATCTTGACCTCTCTGAAGTTCCTTGTAGAAAAAATTTATTCCCTATGTCCTCTAGACATTCTATTGTCTTGGCGAAGAAATCCACCTTGAGCCTATGTTTCCATAACCAATTGATCCCTAAGATGACGCCATAGGACCCTAAGGGATCTACATAAAGGTTGACCTCTATTGAAAAGCTTGGATAATCAACCCTATCTTCAAATAGACACTTCTCTACCTAAGCTCTTGACTGGTTGGCATATTCAACTAACCAAGATTTTTCCATATACCCAACCTTGATATTTTACATAATAATCTAGGAGAAACAAAACTTTTCATAGCACCGGTATCAAATAAAACTCAAATGGGTACTCCGAACAAAATACCTGGTGTGTCAATGGGCATGATCTGGTAGTCTGACCGATGGTTGTCCAAAGCTACATGAATCCTCTATTGAAAAGCAACTTGCTGGGACAACAAAGGGTTCCCTCATGGTTGTGGACCTTGAGTTTTGTCTGGAAAATTACTTGCATAATGGTCTCCACCACATGAGCAACATCCTCCTTGAGGACCTTGACTTTCTATAGGCCTCCCAAAGTTATCTTCATTTCTCTTATCGTTATCAAGTTATTGTTGTTCCTCATGTCCCCTCTGGACTCATTTTGGTTTCCATGAGAATGACTGTCACCCTTCTTGTGATAGTACTGCCTATCATTTCTTCTTTTTAAAGGATGTGAAGACTCAGACCAATTAAAATTCTTCATTTTTTTCTCTATATAAATGGACATGGACTTGAGCTTTTGTTCTTGTTTGATGGAATTTTTATACACTTGGTCCATAGAGGTGGGACCATGCACATCCACTTCTCTGCCAATTTGGGCATTTAATCCTATTATGAACTTTCTAATCCTAAACCTCCCATCCTTTTGATATTGTGGGACATACTTCAAAAGGCGGGTGAAATTTTCTCAGTACTCATTCATGGAAGACTCTCCTTACCTAAGATTTTAAAAATCCATAAGATTTTGGTCAAAGAAAAGTTAGGGAAACCATCTCTATCTAAATATAGTGACAAAATCATCCCAAGATAACCTCAAGGAATTCAGACCCAACTTTTTTTTCTTATTCATCCACCACGTGGATGCTTCACCCGCTAGTTGGTATGCTCCCCAAACTACTTTGGTTACTTCTGAGTAGTTGCGAATTTCAAAATATTTTTCCATTTCATTAAGCCATGCCTCTATGACATCCCCGCTCACCGTACTATCAAATCTTTGGGGAGTAATCTTTTTCATGTCTCTCGGCAACTCTTTAACCAATTGATCTCTTTTTTCCTCTTTAGACCTAGACTCAGAGTGGGTTTCACTATGTTCACTTTCATTGTTATAATCATTGTGATTTTCATCCTCGCCCTCCATGGATGTTCCTTTTCATGTCTTCCTCTAACTTCCTCCTCAAGTTTCCTTGTTTTGTTTAACAAAGTGAGGATTTGGTCCAGATTGGCCTGTCAATTCTTAGACGGTTGATCCACTTCATGTCTTCTATCCTGATTATTCCTAGTACGTACCATTTTGAAGTTCTACTAGACCTGTAGTTTCTAGTTTAAAGGTTTTCATTAATTCCCACTTATCACATTAGTTAATAATCATTTAAGTTATTTTCACACATTCCAATGTACATGAAAAGAGAGATTTGACATAAATATTTTTCAAAAATCCTTTATTATAGAAAAAATGGATTACATTTCATCCTTATTTATAGTAAGGTTTAGCATTAAGTGACTATTTATTGAGGTCAAGAGGGATATATCCCTCATATTCACTATCAGAGCTTATTGCTATCATCTTGGGTAGCAGATGCACTCGCAGGTGCTCTCCCAACCCTTCAGATCTATTTAGAGGAGTGTTAACACTACACTTGCTTGACATATATCTAGATGGAGATGGTTTGTTCGACTCAACTGGGTGAATGTGAGCTAAGCCTTAGCCACCTCTTTCAACTCCTTCTTTTCTTGATTAATGTGTTTTACAACATTACTGAAGGTTTCCACATCTCCAATCCATATCTCCTCATTATGATTGTTTCCTTCTATAGTTAGAGCCTCACACTCTTTCTTGGGTTTAAGATACCTCTCATTGCCAACTATATATTTCATGGAAGTGATTTTAAACCTCACCATTCTAGCAAATGGATATCCAAATATTAGTCATTTTAATGTTGGAAATTAAACCTATGTAGTGAGCTCATAGGTCTAAAGTGTGGAACCTAGTAGCTTTGATACCACATGTAACAACCATGACCTTATAACAAGGAGTTTACTAGGGATTTTAACCATAAAGTAAAAAGTACTCCTTCCATAAAAATAGGACATAAATTTTTCTTTCAATAATTAAAAATTGTGTTCACATAACTAATATCATAAGTATAGCATAATAAATTCATTTCACTTTTTGAAATTGGAAAGAATAAAAAACTTTTCCCTTTTTACATTTTCCACATGAATGATTTCAAATAAATAACATGAACATTTAATATTTAAGGAACAAGGTTAGAGATCCATATCTGGATACTTTCTTTCTTTCTTTCTTTCTTTCTCATAAGACTCAACATGCCGTATGCAAGAGGGAGAGCATCACCCAGGAGCTTTACTTCCAACCATGGGCCAGCGGTCCCCCACACACCTTCCTAATTGGAAGTGGCCCTGCCCTTCAAAGAAGGGGATAATTAAGAGCCCTCTAGTAATTTCCATTTAATCTTTGGTGTTGTGTCCTACTTAACCAATATTGTGAAACAACTATGTGGAGACCTTCCAACTAATAATGAAAAATCTAATTGCATTAAGTATCCAGAACATAGTGAACCAACAAGTGCAAGAAGAGGTTATTGCACTCACTTTGGCCAAAGTTTTGTAATCTATTCAATCACCACTTTCTTGGAGCGAAGTCATTCATTCACCCACCCTACTTGACTTGGAGATATTTATCTAACCTATGGTTTAAACAAGTTGTAGACCAATTGGTTCTAATAGCATAAGGTTTATATTCATAAGAGCATACCCACTAAGGCAGTCAAAATAAATGGATTGATATTATATCATGGACAATGAATTCCCCTATTGTACTCTTGTAACATCTAGGATCTAGGTTACTACCTCTAATTCAATACCTATCATGACCCATAAGGTTTACCATTCACCTATTCTTAGCTTCTTAGACAAATAATTATGACACTATGCCATCTTCTTGACACACACTTGGGCATTCAGATAATATTGATGTTATGTCATATAAACATGGAAATATCATTATTTGACCTAAATCTAGAGGATTACTTCATCTTACTTACATTTTAAAACTCCCATTAACAAGTCATAAGGTTAGGTTCACAATTCATCATAAGAGATGATGGGGTTTATGTTATGTTGTAGCATCAATATTTCAAGCAATTGAATCATGTGCTCAACCCCAAAATTCTTGTTACACAAGCAACATAACACACCATTTATTCTTATTTAGCTCTTTACGAAATTACTCAATAAAGTTTGATAATTCCCTAGCATTTGAATCCATATTCTCTATTATGAATTCATATATAATAGACTATATGTAGAATATGTAAAAGCATCATTTCATTCATACTTTTAAAGATATCAATACTAAAATACCATTATTTAGCCTCCTATTTTCAAATTGCCTAAGCTCATTCTCCTAGTCATTCATAAGAAATTATTTCTTTAAAATATACTTAGCATTCTCATAATAAACTCTTGATAAGAAGATAACAAGTTTGCAACAAATAAATTATGCCTGCAAATTCTGACTTTTAGCTGCAAATAGCTCCTTCTTGTATGCTCTAGCTTGGCAATGCCCAACTACACTCCTTAAATTAGTCTAATAGCTGCTTCTATCTTAGATAATGCAACCTCTAATAAATTAGAAATACTAACTCCCAGCTGCTACTTATTGTTATTACTCCTTTAAAATTGATTTTACAACTCTAAAATGCTTAAGATTAATAGACAAAGAATATATGCCTCCTTCCCTATCCTTTCAACAACCAGAACAAAGAGAAATCAACTCGTATTTGTAAGCAAAGCTTGCTTAGATTTAATGCATTCCACTACTGAATATTATGGTGCCATATTTATGCTTGCACCACCCATTTTCTGTTTTAAAAATTGGCTCATAATGAGGCTCAACCAGCTCTAGTTATGCCACAATTTGAAACAGTTTATCCAAATTTATATTGTAGTTTTAAATTGATTTTAATGTACAACTATAGGCACCTCTATGGAAGTTGGTTTACACAGAAAAAGAAGCTTCTAACAATTTTTCATCAGCCCCTTTTGGCCATGTTGAAGCCTGACTTTAACAGCTTAAAAATGTAGTTTGAAACATTAGCAAAAGCTGACTTGGTTGCCCCATTTTATAGGGGTCATTCCTTTCCAAGTTTGCTGATTTTAAATGTTTAATGGCAGCTCTCACACCACTTTATATCTATTAAAATTTTGTTATTATTTTCTGATTATAGTGCCTTCAAATAGGTATGTGATCAATGAAAAATTCATGCTCTTTCTTGAACTTTAATTGCAGATTTTATTAACCTTTTTGGTGGCTAATTACTAAGTCCAATGCCTCCATTAAAATCATTTTAAAATTCTATCTTTTGGCTATGTTTTGTGACCTTCTTTAAAGGTCTTTATTATGGCTTTTAAGCCTCAAGAATATGTTAATTATCATAAGCCTTCGATTGAGGCTTTTTCCTCTTGAAGAGCTTTAATTCGTATCATCTTTTCTTTGCATTATTTAATAGATATGATAAACTCTTATTATTATATCACACACACACACATATACATACAAATATGTATACAAATACCTATATACATATATATTCATATACATGAGTGTATACATATATTGATTACCATTAAATCGTATATACATATGCTCATATATCTTTTACTACAGACATGTAAAATTGAACTAACACCTATCACACACCCTAAACAACATCAAACAACATCTGAAAACCCTATTTATGCTATTAATTGAGTAAAAAGACATTATTTAATTAATTCACGTTTCTACCATTTCAACCAATTAAATAAATTTCATTTATTTAATAAAGTCCTAATCTCACTTTATTTCATCCTAATTAGTTAAATAATACCAATTATTTAATTACGTCACTAAATCACTTTATTCCCCTAAGTCGATTGAATTATTAAATCATAATACTTTAATTAACTCACTTTCCCTCCAAAATTTGAATAGTTAAATCAAACTAATGCAACTTTTTTTGTAAAAGTCAAACTTGATTTGCACGTTCAACTCCAAAAAGGAATTAATTAATTAAATCAATTAATTAATTATCCTCACCCACTTTCTGATTGAACAAATTACGATTGTTGATTGATCAATCTAAATTGCAAACTAAACCATCTATTTTCTAACTAAGCCATCTAAATCCTGACTGATCAATCTAAATCCTGACTAACCAATCTATTCCTCAATCACACAAATTGTGCAATCTACTTTGCACAATCTATTCATGTCTATTTCCTCTCAACACCTTTCAACCGTTGATCTGGATATTCTCCAACATGATCCAGATCATCCATCTCAAATCACATTTTCTATATAACAAACCTCTTTCCCTACAAAAAAGGATCAAAGAGTCAACATCATTTGCATAACGAAGTACTTCTGACATTCACAACCACCATTAGAGCTTCAACATTTCTTCGATCAACCAACCAAGACATCGTTCTTCAAGCTTTCCACATGAACTATAGAGGCTTCGTAGTGATACAAACAATCCAACATCAGCTGAACACACTCTGATACGGTATGGTAACACTTTGCTTTCATTTTGAATTCAATTTGGTAATCATAGGATTTCTTAATATGTTTTCGTTAGCTTAGTTTCATTTCATAAGTGGAGGATTAGATCTTAGATTAGTGTCTTGATCTTAGCTTAGTTTTTTATTTCAAGTACATTTCTCTTGTTTAGCATCTATGATTTTCTCCCTCACACATTCTGGCACACCTGATGGGACCATGGTCTCCTACACTAATATTTCTATGAGCCATTTTTAAAGTTACAGGTTCTGGAATCACTTCTAGAGAAGTTTTCATGCACTGTCCCTGGAAAGGTCGCAATTTCCTATTAAGAAAGTCGCACACTTGCCTCTGAAAACCACACATCTGACACCAAGAACCGTACACTTGAATTTTTTTTGATCATTTGATAGTTGATAGGGGTGCACTTGCTCTAAATTTTCTTATTTTCTCTCTGACAGAGGGCACACTTGACTATGATTTCTGAGCATTTGCTCTGACAGACCTGTGTCCGAGATCTACAAATTTGTAACTAATTTTTTTGCTAACGGATGCATATTTTTGAATGTGTGATAGGTCCTAACATGTTTGTATGTAGGGTTTGAGAAACCCTAACACGTTTTCTATAGGGAAGACGAATGGTCAAAGCACTCTAGATTTACAAATGTTTTATTGTTAAGTTAGGAATATTTTTGTTTTGGTGCATTAGAAAGAACAAACAAACTTTGTTTTTAAGGTGCTCTTAAAATGAACCATTTCAAGATTTTTCTTAAAATAGGAACTTTCATTTAGTGCTTAAAAATAACCAACAAACACATTTGTCTTTTGGTGCTTTTAAAATTGAATCATTTCCATGCTTTCCTAAGTTAGGAACCTTTATTTGGTGCTTTAAAAAGAACAACACAAATGAACTTTTCATTTTGGTGTTCTTAAAAATGAACCATTTCAAAGTTTTCCTAAATTAGGAATTGTCATTTGATGCGTAAAAAGAACAAATATTTCAATTTTTATGCTCTAAAAATGAACTCTTTCCAAGTTTTCGTAATTAGGAGTCTTGATTTTGGTGCATAAAAATAACAACGTAAAATGATTTCTTTTTGTTGACGCACACTCATATATGCTTTTGTTGACCAAGTAATACTAGGATTGATTTCTTAGAAACACTCGGATTTGGACTTAAAAATGAATAAATTATTCTTTTTGTATTGCACCATTGCTACCTTAAGTGATTGATATCCAGAATACTTCGTATTGGTGCAATTAAAAATAACGAGTTGTTATGCTTTATTCTCATATTTTTGGGATAGCACCGCTCGAGGTGCTTATAAGGAATCAAACTGCTATGAATTGTCTGCTATGCATTTAGTGTTTGGAAAGCTAGATGGTTGTCTTCTCCCCTCACACCTTTTGGCGATCTTAGGTGAGCAAAAACATCTTGAGCTTCACACCTTTATTTTCAAAGCATACCTTTTAGAGGGCCTGCCTATTGAGATACATCCCATGCTAGAGAAATCATAGGCGACCCAAGTGGTACTTTCATTTTGGACCACTATATAAATAAGTTGTGGGTGTAAGGAAAGTTCATCATCCTATCGGGTACTGCTGGCCTACACCAACGTATTCTCCCTTAATATCCTCGTGATGCGTAAAATCCCGTAAGGGCTGGGAGGTCTCTTAATTGAGAAAAATGTCGCATGTATAGGGGCTCAAAAATAATATCCCCAAAACATTACTAAGAGCCAAATTGTTTTAGAAGCTACCCCTTTATCCAAAAAAAACTTTGAAAATGGTGCATTGGAATTTACTTCCGAGAATTTACTTGCCAAGTACAACTACAGGTCCATGTCGTAAGTGGTATGTAAAATCATCTCTTTGGAGCATGAGGCAAGCCTACCTAAAAGAATAGTTTCTATCCACTAGGGTTGTAATTGCTTGTTTATGTTAAACTTTCCAAATACATTCAAAATAATCTTGACATCAAATTCTATGCTTGATCTAAAAAGAACACATCCAAACAAACACTAAACATGATGGTTGAATCACAAACCCTTTGATTTAGTGAATTCTTGTAAAAGAAGCCCTATGCTTTCATTCCTTGAAAGGATTTTTCCTTAAAGGTTTCCAAACATTCAAGATTTTGTTTCAAGTTACATTGGATCAAAGCAAACATTTGGGAACTATGGCTTGGGTATTGTGATTTCACAACTTAAGCTATAGACATGAAGGTCACACAATTCCATGCTTTTTGAGTCAGTCTAGTGTTGTTATATCACTTTCCATACTCCAATCATAGAGAAATTTAGGAAAAACCAACTTGCAAAAATTTGGAGAAATATTGCTCAAACTGGAAACAAAACACACAGAGACTGCCTTTGCACAAAATTCCAACATAGTTGTCACATTTTTTGACACAGTTGCTAAAAGATCATTGCATTTTCTCTCTGTACCAAAAACTTCATTGATGAAAATTAGTTGCATTTGACAAAAATAGCGCACTTGCTGTAGGACCCTCACACTTGCTTTTATTTGCTTGCATTTGCTTCTGAGAAACCAACACACTTGCCACCAAACTGCTCACACTTGCCAAAGCAAACTTGCTTTTTCTTAAGTAGTCATTGCATCTAACATAAACACACAGAAGTTGCACTTTCCATTCCAGCTCACACTTGCTTCTCCAAAACCCACACAATTGTCACATTTTTGGCTACACTTGATAAATTTGGCCGCTTTTTCTCACATTTTTGCACCTTTGCTCATAAACTAGTGCTATTGCTCTATCGTGTGGACAATTGAAAAAAAAACAACCGAAGTTTCTTACAGGATCCTTGTTATAACAAAACAATTGGAAAACCAGATAAGTCATATAGTCCCTCATCCATTATTTCCATCCTACTTGTTAGAAATCAAAATCAAACAAAACACTAGGATCATTCCTTTACTTAGATGTCTATGATAACAATAGTTACTTGGGACTCACAGATAGTTCAAGTAAGCTTTCCCACAATATATCCTCTAGACAAGGAAGTGAAATATTGACCCTAGTCCTTCAACATTTTAATTTTTGAAAAGTAGCACCATTCCAAAACAACACTCAAACCTTAGGGTCTTGAGCTTCATATCAACCAACTCACACACCATTACACTTTATGACCATCTGGAAACTGACTACTCCGGTGAAACAACCAAACCTTGTAGCACCGATCCTACAACCTAGTCTCACACACATTGAAGGTGAACAAACTAATATCATTAGCAGTTTAAGAACCTTCATATTTGAGAATAACAAAACACCCAACCAGTGGGGAAACATAACACAAATCTTAGATGAAGAGGAAGAGAAAGCAGACATAGCAACTGAAAGACCCATGTTACCACCACCTATGTGGCAATAGATATACATACCTCATGCTTTTCGACAAGAAAAAGATCCTTAGATCCAGAAAGAGAAAAATCCTTAAGCAAAAATCTATGTACTTCACTTTCCAAAGAACCACCCTACGAGGAAGTTCGTCAAGGGGTACATCTGAGAAGATATCACGCCCACCAAAATACACTAGAGAATTTTTATCTATGCTTTGTACTAATAGGCCAAATCTTTTCTAGAATCTAGAAGTCACGAATATGTTCACAAGAGCTTGGTATTTTTTTATGAAAACTACAAGATCACAACACAAGAAGAAAATGGAAGCAAGCAAGAACAACACCAACATCCCACCAAAAAACACCACAAACAACGGAAGAGACTCATGCGGATATAAACCAAGTGAACTTATGATAGGGTATTGAGTATTAAAACATCCCCAAAACATGTCAATCTATTACTCAAATCACTCTTATCAAGGGTCACAACATCAAGTAGGGAAACAACATCAAGGGTTTCAAAATCACCATCAAGGAATAAGTCTAGAACATCAAATTTCTCTAGATAAAATTTATAAAAAGATTGAGGAAATTAAACGAGATCAAAATACGACATATCATCAATGACTTATTCAAAGTCAAAACATTACATATCCACAACAAATGAACATCATTCCATAAACACCTCAATATCCACATCAACAACACTTCCAATATCGACAATATGAAGAAGTTCCACAACACCAAGGTGTACCTCAAGTGCAATATCAAAATGTACCTCAATCGCAATATCAAGAAGTTTTGCAACACCATAGTGTACCTCAAGTGCAATATCAAAATGTACCTCAATCGTAGTATCAAGAAGTTCCGCAACACCAAGGCGTACGTCAAGTGTAATATCAAAATGTACCTCAATCGCAGTATCAAGAAGTTCTACAACACTAAGGTGTACCCCAAGTGCAATTTATCAAAATGTACCTCAAACACAATATCAAGGAGTTTCTATAAAATCATGAGAAAAACAATCAAGAAAAGCCAGAGAGGAAAGATTACCAATTGGGAAGAAAATTCACCCCTTTGGGAGAGACTTTAGAGGTAATCATGCACAAACTAGTACAACAAGAACTTATCAAAATTAGTGACAGTCCAAATTATGGTGAACAAAAATTTAAACTCCCTTGGTATAACAAGTACGAACAATGTGAGTTCCACAAAATCAAGGGTCACCCAACGAATAGATGTGCTACACTCAAAAATATCATCCAAGACCTCATTGATAAAAAAAAAATAGCTATTGAAGATGGCATTCAAGGTCCATCTGCACCAATGACAACATTGATAATGTCTCAACCTCAAAATTTGAAAACAATGATCAAGAGCTATCTATCACTAATCACATTGACGATATCTCTACATCATCCAATGAGCAAGAGAACATAAATCAAGAAGTTAATCCCAAGCATGATCAAACTCAATCACCCAAGTCTAGCAATGATCTAGTCCAAGATATATTGACAACATCCAACCTCATGGCAGTACATATTGGTGATCAAGAGACTCTTAATCCCACACTAATACCCAATGCAGAAAATCTAAGCCAAGAGCTATCACCCATATGCCCACATTTTGAGGAAATCCAAGGATCCTTTACAAGCAATCCTTTCTTTGAAATGGATCCATGTCAAGAATGTGATCCAAAGTATATCAAAGATAATACCACACAAAGTCAATATCAAGAAACTTTACCATCAAAATACTACGATGACTTAGTAGATATCTTCCAAGACATCCAAGGTTTTCCAAAAGAACACATCCATATTCCAAGCAAACATACTTCTACCCATGAGATGCTTACGCCTAATGGACATGTAGATGATCATCATCCAAGACAAGAGTCTCATACTATTGATATCATAAAAAAGGAACAAGAGTCACCTACTCTTAACATCTTTACACATGATCAAAGCACATCAGAATCTATAGACATATCTGAAAGGGATCAAGAAGAAGCATTAAGATTAGAAACATCCTCTAGGAAGGTTGAAGACATTGAGCATGAAAATATGGAGCACAATATCTTAAAAACAACAAAGATAGCTAAAAATACTGAGCAACAGAGCATTGGGTATACAACAGTCAAAGAAGCACCAATATATTTTGAAGGGCCATCAAATTTGATATTTCACAAGACCAGGTTGACAATGTCAATCAGGAAGTTATCCCACATATGGAGATTTCTATCAGTGAAGAAGCTATCACATTTGAAGATCCACAAAAAAGCAGAGAAGGATTAGCACCTTGTTTCCAAGGTAAGACATATCCTATTGCAAATACAAATTTTCAACAGATTCGTTATCAAGATAGAGGATTAGACCTACATGAACAGGGTATCCTAGAACCAATGCAGGTTATTGGAAATCCTAAACATCAAGGTCTTGGTTATTTAGGAATTAAGGGATCTAAACATATCAGTGATACCTCTATAATATTGGGGGCAACTTTATCTAATGCAAACATCAACATAGAGAGCATGAAGAGTCCTTATGATGAAATTGTTACCAACGCTACAACTAGCCATGCCATGAATAGTCATCCACACATATTTCAACCCTCTGATTGGGACCAACAAAAAGAGAAAAAGCTATACCTAAGAACGTAACAAGTCATTGAAGCAAAAGAATCAACAAATCAAAATGGGAAAAGAAAATACAAATGGATACCAAAGCAAAAATAGGAAAATCACCCCTATCAAACTCCTTTATTGAAAGAAACTATGGGGAAAAATCAAAAAGGGAAGTTCATCCATAAAAAAAGTCCAACAATGTAAAAGAAAGCTTCAAGAGCGACCTATAAGGTGTATCAAGATGTTGGTCCCAATCAAATCTCCATATCCACCCATCATTGCTCATCATCCCAAGTTTGGAAACTAAAAGATTCGAAACTGTGAACAAATCCATCTAAATCTTGTATCCCTCAATGCGTTTCACCATCATGATATCCAAATCTCACATTGACCATGTGTTGGAAATGACTCTTTATCATAAGGATTCTAAAGGCACTCTATCACGATGTGTGCATCAAGGTAAAGTTAACTCTGGTATTGACAAAGAAGATAAGAATTACTAGGGGTTACATTCAAGTGCCCGTATCTTGTAAAAACAACTCCTCCAAGCAGGGTATCATTGGAACATCATGATAGTAACAACAACCATATCAAAACTAGTAGCATCTACATCAGCATAACTAGGTGGTTCAACATGAGCAAAAAATTGTCACCATGATGAAAACTTGGTAAACAGGCATTTTGTGTGGCATCAAAAATTAAGAAAAAAAGTCAAGAGAAAAATCATCCTCCAGTGAAAACCACTATGGTGGCACTTTGGACAAGTACCATGATTAAAACCTAGCAAGAAGGAATCATGTGTAGAATCAAGCATCTACATGCACCATTTCAAGTGGAAGCATCTCAACTTATCCATAATAAATCCCATCCATTTTTATCCAAAATCCAACTTATCTTGATCTTAACAAATGTTTGGTGTACACTTTACACTTCTTATGGAAAAAACCTTGACATGGATCACTATCATTGAACCTATCCTATCTAGCATTATCTGAGCCATGAGGCATTTTCCAAAAGAGGCATACTCTATCCAAACATGTTATCCTATCACAAGATAACCCATTACCTACATTGCTAGACATTGGGCGCAAATACTTACATCTTGCTTTAGAATAAATCTTGATTTATGTCTTCTAGCTCATGGTGTGATCTAGACATTGTCCCAACAACAAGGTATACCACCAACACACTATCAGGGTAACCTTCAAAACATTCTATCCCAACAACAAGGTGTACCACCAATGCACTACCAAGGTAACCTTTAAAGATAATGACAACTTTGGATTATTCCTTCACTCGAAAATTCGAAGATATCAATAGTTGCTTGAACCTCACAACTAGTTCAAGCAAGCTTTCTCACAACATATCCTCTAGAAAAAAAAGTAAAATATCAATCCAAGTTTTCAATGTCTTATACCCCAGGCAAAAGGGTAAAAATCCAAAAAAAATGAAAAAGATAAAAAATGCGAAAAAAATAAAAAAGAAAGAAAAATAGTAAAGAGAAATAAAACATTCCTTGAATGGAAACCACTTTGTGGCGCTCATAGAATAGGTACCATAGTGAAGACCTGGAAAAAAGGTGTTATGTTTGAATAAGACTTGTATCATTATCTATCGGTACTATCCACAACATCCACCCATCCATTCCATAATAAAACATGTATCCAACCATGGCTTGTCACTAATTAAGGAAAGTAGTCTTGTCTCCAACTGGGGGAACCTTCCCAAAGCTGGTCATGGGTTAGATCTTTTAAAGTCCAATCATGGTCACAAAAAATTTCAAAAAAAACATCCACAAAACAACAAAATCAAAAAACATCTAGAAAACAACAAGAATAAAAAACATGTGAAAATATTAAAAACAAACAACATCGTTGGACTATTCCTTCACTCAAACAATCTAATATATCAACATTTGCTTGAACCTCACAACTAGTTTAAGTAGATTTCCCAAAACATATCCTCTAGACACAAAAGTGGAATATCAATCTAGATTATCAATGTTGTTTATCCAAAAATAGTTTATGCTTTGAGTCAAATGGTCGAACTACATGGTCTCTACATGTACAATGTAGGCAAGGCTTAATAGCCCTCGAGACCCTAGGTAAATCCCCTTAGGTTTCAATCATGCTTTATTTCAATTTAGTCAAAAAATACAAAATCCAAAAAAACAGTCAAAAATACAAAATCCAAAAAACATTCACAAAATAGAAAATGTCAAAAACATCAAAAAATAAGTGAACTACGAGCCTCTGTGTGTTCAACATAGGAAAGGATTATCTTTGATGAGCCCCCAAGGCCCTAGGTTAGTCCCCTGAAAACAAAAAAAACATCATAAAACTCAGAAAATAAAAAAGACCCACTCCATCATCACAACTCGCAATAAAATTTTCACTCATATTAAACAAATCATCACACTCACCCTTTGATAAAACAGATAAAAAAACAAATAAAACATCAAAATCTAGAAATTTCAAGAAAATAATCGCAAATCTCTAACTATTAAACAACCAAAAATGAAGCCAAAGTATCAACTACCTATCTTTTTGACAAGTCCCAACAACATCCTAAGATATGCGTTAACGGATCCGTTCCTATGATAGATATGATCAACACCAGATATTATCCCCACCCCAAACATATATGGCAAGTGATACCACAACTTTATTTTTGTCTTTTTATAGTCTTATCTTTTATGATTTATTTTATTGACTCATTCCTAGGATCTCTCAAGGATGTCCATAAGGATTTAGAGAAGAAGGAATGGGGAAATTGAGCATCATTTTGATTTGTTGTTTGTAAGATATTTTTGTAATACTACCATGGCAAATACTTGCTTTATTGAGTGTATGAAAGTTGTGTTGAAACAATTCGTGAAGCAGTTGCATGTTAGGTGTTTTATACCTGTCTATGAGACTGGTCCAAATTTTTTTTAACACAACCTGACTATATACTTTAAACAGAGTTTTCGAATGTCTGGTATGAGCAAGAAAACTCTTTGTTTGTAGAGTCAAATACCATGCAATGGATACAAAGTCACCTTGGTCATTAATATCCTCGTGCATTGTATTTGTTTTGCTACATCAAACAAGATTGTTCAAAATTGCAAAGCCTCCAAGAAAAGAGAAAGCAACATCATCAACTACTAACAACATCAGATTTATATCCATCATCAAGTATTTCTTCTAACTAACATCCATCCTGCATAGCAATATCATTAGTACCATATCCATACTACATCCACAATGTTGTCAATACATACCATGATGATAAAAAAGCAATGAAAATATCATGTATCATGTATGGGACATACATCCATCATATATCATACATCCATATCATCCATCATAAACATCATATATCAAAATAATATATTAATCAACCATAATAAAACATCATATGAAACAAAGTATGATCCATCATATGCATACATAAGAAAACATACATCATCATACATCATCATCCATGATCATCACATAAGCATAAAATGAATTTGAAACAATGAAGGTATATCTCATATATATCATCATCAAAAAGGGAGAATGTCATAGTACATCATCATCAGTGAAACAAGTGTGATAGGATAATACAAAATAATACATATATATGAGGCCTTGATAGGGCCGATGAATATATATACAAAAATCATGTCTTCAATATGCCTTTGAGCAATAAACAACAGGAGGAACAAGTATAATTGCCCGACAAGAAGGACAAAACCCTATAGACCCGACTGCAGACCATCAAATGGATCCAACTATCTAATGGAATGATCACCTGCCTCGCCACCACCACCACCATTTCCCACAACACTAGGTTCTCCGAACCATGGATATTGAGCAACCCTAGGAATAGTAGCATCATACAAGGTCTGATAGTATGTGGACATCTATAAAAAACAATCTGGATTAGCTCATATACTATCATGCTCTACCCTGAGAGTATCTCTCCCCATTGTAAGTAACTATACCTGAGCCTATATAGCATGTCATCGCCTGCTCTCACTATCTTGCTCAACCCTCAAACTATCCCTCTCTATGGTTAGAGTAGCAACCTGAGACTCCGCGACCTTCGGCCACACTATCTCTATGTCTCTAGTAGCAGTCATTTGAGCTAACTGTATACCTCCATCCCTAGGTGGTAGAGGGGGACCCAAAACCTATCCATGACCTTATGTATGAGGCATATGCTCATCATGACCACCTTGTGCCCCATCATGTCGGTCCTTGTCCAGCTATTCTACAAGAACCTCAATGTGAAGTCGCTCCCCATGTCGACTTGTAATACTTGCTTTGCCTAATGCATGATCATCCCCAGGATCCATAAATATCAGAGGCATGTGTCATGCCCACCTCTGATCAAAATTAAGAGTAGTACCCAGATCTGCTAAACCAACCGGCCAACCCCATCCAATGGGGCAAGTGCTCTAAATGCAGCAACATCAACATCTCTGTCTACTTAGTGACCCCATACACAAACCTCCCTAGTAGTCTGAAAAAAATGAGCCTCATATATATCAAGAAATCAGCCTTGTCTCTCTCCAAACTGACGACATACCCTATCTGGTAAGTAACACTCTAGTAGAGAATGAGATTAACTAATCAACCATCTAGTTTGTTGACAGTAAACAAGATGCTTTGAATCCTTCGACCATGCCTCACAATCCATGTAGGGTCTCCAAACAAAACCTGGCATCTCATCAAAAACACGATGCCAGTACGATAGATCCCCAAGCAAGGTGTAGTGTAAGAAATCCCCATAACGATATGAGTAAGGATCCTCAAGAGTAGGATCCTATATCCCATTGGTCCAAGTAATTGCAATGTGCTCCCATGCCCAAATATGCAAAAGAGAGACACCTACGGAAATAGATTTCCTGCCTTGATATACAACATCATGCATATCTCTATAGAGGTTGGTGAGAAGACATGGACCCCATGCATATCTGGTCCCATGCTCAAACATACCCTCAATGCAAATACCCCATCCAATAGGGAATTGACGACCTCTCCTATCAGGAACAACTAGTCTCAAAATCAAACCACAAAGGACAAGGGAAACATGGTCTGCATTGCCAACAAACTTAGACAAATCAATCTTGGACTATCACACCTTCAAGTGTTTGACACCCAACATATGCTACATGGCACAGGTACCCCATCGAACATGGTATGTCACGAGCTCACCATGGATAGGGAACTGGAGAATCCTCCACACATCCTCAAGTGTAACGGTCACCTCTCTTGTAGGTAAATGAAACAAATGTCTCTAAATACCACCGCTCCACGAGCACAGTCATCATTGTTGTATGAGTCTGGATGGGAGGCATGTAACAGATATGAGGAAGCCCAATCGCATCTAGAAAGTCTCACTCTAGAACATTGAAACTGATAATCAGATCAAACAAATCTCGAGGTCGTCTCTCCCTCAGGTGTAGTAGTTTAAGGACCACCTACAATCATTTTAACCCACGATGTTAGGGTTTCACTTTGAACACGTAAAAAAACAAAAAATGACACAAAAAATGATGAAAAATGACACATAGGATGACAAACAGGCAAAGCTAACAATATTTAGCAAAAGGAAAGAAACAAGAGCAAAAGCAACCAAACAAGTGCAAAAGCGATGGTTTTAGTCAAGGGCAAGTGTTTAAGTCAAAGGCGAGAATATCAAATGCAAGGATCTGAAGCAAGTGCGAAAGTCTAAAGAAGATGCATGGAAAAAAAATAAAAGCATTCAAAAGTGAAGATTTACATCAAAAGCATAAAAAAGAGGTGAAAATATAGGGAAATAGCGAGGATCTAAAGTAAGGGTGAGGGTTTATATCAAGTGTGAGCTTCTTGAACAATCAAGTACGAGGAAAATGATGCAAATGCTCCGAAATCATGAAAACTTTGCTATTGACCTAGGAAACTTTGTACACAAAATACGAGAATGTGACAAGACAAAAGCAAGAAGTGAGAGGGTACATACTAGGCCACCAACGCTTGTAAGCCATCCAAACTCTCGAACCAGGTCTGAATGATGCGTGGCTCCCTGAATCCTTGACATTTCTCCTCGACAATTGACAAAATGGAGAATCTAGAGACAAGAATTCACTATCGGATCAAAACACAAATGAGGTAATTAGAACCCTAATTACCTATATTAAACTGCAAAAACCCTAGTTTTTACCTAGGAAACCCTAATTTT
Source organism: Sequoia sempervirens (assembly GCA_007258455.2). Classification (NCBI taxonomy): domain Eukaryota; kingdom Viridiplantae; phylum Streptophyta; class Pinopsida; order Cupressales; family Cupressaceae; genus Sequoia; species Sequoia sempervirens. Next base: position 124,952 of record VDFB02354004.1, read on the forward strand.
TACTTAGGGAACCTTCCTACGTTCAACTTAGGACTTCCCAGGAACATAGAAACAAGAAACGAGGGACCTATAGACCTAATTTTTCATCCTAAACTCATCTAAATTGGAATAGAACAGTGTTGAGAGTTTGACCTCAAACTCAAAAATTTCAGCCAACCTCTCGAGGGGGCAGCAAAAATGTCCTACCATCATTCCACAAAATGTTGGGGCATAATTTTTTTTCAAAAACTTGATCTTAAAAACAAAATCTTTGAAACAAGGCAATTGGTACTTTGTATCAAAGAGGGGAAAAATGTAGACATGTAAAATTGACCTAACACCTATCACACACCTAAATAGCATAAAACAACATCTGAAAACCCTATTTCTACTATTAATCAAGTAAAACGACATTATTTAATTAATTCACATTTCTATCATTTCAACCAATTAAATAAAATTTTATTTATTTAATAAAGTCCTAATCTCACTTTATTTCATCCCGATTAGTTAAATAATACCAATTATTTAATTAGGTCACTAAATAAATTTATTCCCCTAAGATTGAACTATTAAATCATAATAATTTAATTAACTCACTTTCCCTCCAAAATTTGAATAATTAAATCAAACTATTCAAAACATCATCAAAAATCAAATCAAACTAATGCAAATTTGTTTGCAAAAGTCAAACTTGATTTGCACGTTCAACTCCAAATAGGAATTAATTAATTAAATCAATTAATTAATTATCCTCACCCACTTTCTGATTGAGAAAATTATGATTGTTGACTGATCAGTCTAAATTGCTGACTAAACCATCTATTTCATAACTAAGTCATCTAAATCCTGACCGATCAATCTAAATCCTGACTGATCAATCTAAATCTTGACTAACCAATCTATTCCTCAATCATACAAATTGTACAATCTACTTTACACAATCTATTCATGTCTATTTCTTGTCAACACCTTTCGATCATTGATTTGGATATTTTCCAACATGATCCAAATCGTCCATTTTGAATCACATTTTCTATATAACAAACCTCTTTCCTCACAAAAAAAGGATCAAAGAGTCAACATCATTTGCACAACGAAGTACTTCCGACATTCACAACCACCATTAGAGCTTCAACATTTCTTTGATCAACCAACCAAGACATTGTTCTACAAGCTTTGCACTCAAACTATGGAGGCTTCGCAGTGATACAAATAATCTAACATTAGGCGAACACACTCCAATACGGGATGGTAACACTTTTCTTTTATTTTGAATTCAATTTGGTAATCATAGGATTTCTTAATATGTTTTCATTAGCTTAGTTTCATTTCGTAAGTGTAGGATTAGATCTTAGATGAGTGTCTTGATCTTAGCTTAGATTTTGATTTCAAGTACATTTCTCTTGTTTAGCATGTATGATTTCCCCCCACACATTTACATATAAATATATACGTATGTACGCATTTATACATACCCACACACACACACACACACATTTATTAAAACAACAAAACTATTTTATTTTATTGCATACACATATATCATAATACATACGATCATTTCTATATACAAATATCATAATGACGAGATTGATACTATTTCAATTTTGATAATAATAATATATATATAACGATTAAAACATTAATGAATAAATAGTAATAGTTCTATAGTTTTCTATAAGGAAACCAAGCTTGACTTGACTTAGGTTAACTTAAGAGATACAACTTAAGATCAAGACTTACTCAGTTTTGAAAGTATCCAACACCCGACCTATGCACAAACATTGGACTCAGATGACTTTAATATTAGGTCCTTATCTATAACCTTCTCCCAGGTGATACTCCCCCTCTTCCTCTAGACAGTGTGAAATTCTTCCTGCATATCCACTTAGAAAAATAAACGTGCATACTTAGCCATAACATTTTCATCACATTTGGTAATGCTCATTCAACTCTAGCAATCGTGACCATAAAAATGGTGAATAGGGGGAATGGGAGCAAGGGTGAAGGAGATGTTAAATCTGAGGACAAGGCAGATGGGTTGTGGTTGGCTGACGGGTTGCAGACGGTTGACGACTAGGTAGCAATTGGAACCTCTTTGGGAGATTTTGTTGCTGGTTTTTCTAGGTTGCTATTGGAAATGGATTTCTTGCTGTTGTCTGGAGTGAGGTATGGTTCTCCCGAGTCAGGACTATGTTGGGAGTTTGATGTAGAGCAAAGGAGGGTTGAAAAACATATCTCACAAACCTTCAACAATAATTCAAAGAAATATTTGTATAACACATGCTATTAGGAATTCTTGGATTAATTTGCAATAAAAAAAACTGATAAATCATCAACAATGACAACTTTCATAAACTGATTCATCTCAAACAAAGATTAAGTGCATTCTAGATCATATTGGAAACATAGCCATGGTAGCCCACAATTTAATGCAACAAACAGTCATTAATAACTTCCAGAAAAAAAATAATGGAACCAATCAGTCCATTGAGATTGAAGAAAAAATATTTATAGACTTTTCCTCCAATTTTTATGAAGATCCAATGGTGGAAAAGAAAGATATTGCATTTTCCCCAAAATTGCAAACCCTAGGTAGGGTTCAGACCTGCCCTCACAAAAATGGCCATAACTTATTCAAATCTTAATGAAATTTTATGAGACTTGAAGAAAATGAGATTAGATTCACATGGTAACAAAACACAATTAGTTTCAGATCCAAAATATAGACTTTACAATCTGTACCATCACATTTTTCAGACTGTAAATTTTGCACAATATTGTTAGAATAGGGCAGTCTCACCAAAATAGTCATATCTTCCACAACACTCAATAAAATTCAATGAGACAAAAATAATTGGAAACTAGAAATAGAGATATTTCAATCCATATATGATACTAAATTATTTTTGTCCATACCAAGCCATACAAAGCACAACTTCAGCCTAGAAACAATATAAAAATTAGAAAATGCACACAAAATTTGAGGTTGTCATTCATCAAACTTCAAAAATAGTGTCTCCAACCCCCTAATTCGAGTTTTGGAGGGTGTATTTATACATTTACAACCAAAAAAAACTATTTTCAACCACCTTTTGATTAGTTTTTTGAAAAAACACCTTAATGACACTTCATCTACCTAATTTTGCACTTTTGACAATTTTTACAATATGGAACAACTTTAAACATTATTTGACAAATGACTTAAAATATGAATTCCTAAGACTTAAAAACCTCTAAAATGGTTTGATAAACCTTATTATAAGACCCAATGCACAAAATAAATAAACTATTTACAAATGGCCTCATGGAGGCAAGAAATAAAACAAGTGCTTTTGCACCAAACTCCCGGGGGAAAAAGAATTCAAGCCCTTTTGAATTGTCTTCTTCCTGATCTTCCAATTCCTTTGCACTTTGTCCTTTGTATTTTCAAAATTCTTTTTTTCTTTGTCAATATGTTGCACCTTAACCTGCAATTTGTCTCTTGTCCAAAAGATTAGCACAATAAAGAAATGAAATATGGCTTCTACCACAATACCTCTATCTTTCTTCAACTCTCTATAGGTTTCCAAAAGAAATTCATCCTTGATCATTTCTTCTTCAAATCTTGACACCAACTCAATATCTTCTCCCTTTAAAATAAGGTTCTTCATCTTAGCTTCTTCTTCATCTTCATGCTCAGGAACATCTTTTTCTTCATCTAGGAATTCTTCATGTGCATCTTCATATGCTTCTTCTTCCTCTTTCATCTTCTTGTGTCTTCTTCTTTTCACAATCTTCTTGATAGGCCAAACCATCTTCCTTTTCAATTTCAAATGCCAACTTGTCTCTTGTTTCATTATTTGTTCTATCTTCATCATGGATTCTTGGAACTCTTCTTCAAACCTCTTCAACTCTTTCTTCAACTTATAAATCTCTTTGTCCATCTTCTTTTTCCTTTTCCTCTTCTTTCTTTCCTCCTCTGCCTGCAAATGCCTTCTCAAATTCTCCATCTTTCAACAAGTCTCTCCTTGCTCACCACTTCTCAAATTTTCTCAACTTTCTCTCTACCTTCTCAATGGAAGAAACTAGGTTCTCACATAACCTGCAACCAACCACAACACAACACCAAACAAGAAACTACAACTACAACTCACCAACCCAAATCTTTCCCGGGCTCTGATACCAATTTGATGCAGAGCAAAGGAGGGTTCAACAACATATCTCACAAACCTTCAAAAATAATTCAAAGCAATCTTTGTATAACAAATGCTATTAGGAATTCTTGGATTACTTTGCAATAACACAACTGATAAATCATCAACAATGACAACTTTCATAAACCGATTCATCTCAAACAAAGATTAAGTGCATTCTAGATCATATTGGAAACATAGCCATGGTAGCCCACAATTTAATGCAACAAACAGTCATTAATAACTTCCAAAAAACAAATAATGAAACCAATCGCTCCAGTGAAATTAAGAAAACATAGTTATAGAATTTTCCTCCAATTTTTATGAAGATCCAATAGTGGAAAAGAAAGATATTGCATTTTCCCCAAAACTACAAACCCTAGGTAGGGTTCAGACTTGCCCTCACAAAAATGGTCATAACTTATTCAAATCTTAATGAAATTTGATGAGACTTGAATAAAATAAAAGTAGATTCACATGGTAACAAAATACAATTGGTTTCAGATCCAAAATATAGACTTTACAATCTATACCATCACATTTTTCAAACTGTAAATTCTGCACAATATTGTTAGAATAGGGAAGTCTCACCAAAATAGTCATATCTTCCAAAAAACTCAATAAAATTCAATGAGACAAAAATAATTGGAAACTAGAAATAGAGATATTTACATCCATATATGATACTCCATTATTTGTGTCCATACCAATCCATACAAAGCACAACTTCAGCCTGGAAACAATATAAAAATTAGAAAATGCACACAAAATTTGAGGTTGCCATTCATCAAACTTCAAAAATAGTGTCTCCAACCCCCCAATTTGAGTTTTGGAGGGTGTATTTATAAATTTACAACCAAAACCAACTATTTTAAACCACATTTTGATTATTTTTTTGACAAAACACCTTAATGACACTTCATCTACCTAATTTTGCACTTTTGACAATTTTTACAATATGGAACAACTTTAAACATTATTTGACAAATGACATAAAATATGACTTCCTAAGACTTAAAAACCTCTAAAATGGTTTAATAAACCTTATCATAAGACCCAATACACAAAATAAAAAAACTATTTACAAATGGCCTCATGGAGGCAAGAAATTAAACAAGTGCTTTTGCACTAGAGTTTTTTCTTTCTCTTATTATTGATTGGAATGTCAAGGAGGATGGGGTGATAGATGGATTGGTTGGTTCCCTTCATTTTTCCTATGAGGGTTTCCCTTATCTCCCTATTGGACTGTTGATGGAGGATTATTTTCTGTCAACAGTAGGGTTTCTTATGGCAGATTTTGTTGTGGGTTCTTGCTTGGAGCTCTTGGCTATTAGTCTGCTCGTGTCTAGAGTGGCTATTGTTGTTGTTTTGTTGGTGTCTTCTACTGCATTCCTTATTGTTTGGAGGATTTTTTTGGTGGTAGTTGATGTGGGTGGCTGTTGGGAGCTCATGGTTGTTGGTGGGCTCATGTTTGATGCATTTGTTGTTGCTTCTATGGGCCGTTCTTTATGGAGGCTTTCCTTTACTTGTCGTGTGATCCCTTTCTCATTTGTGGCCTTAATTGGGGTGAAGTATGGTTTTTGTATATCAGGAGTGTGGAGTTTTGGCTATCTCTTATTCTTGGCTGACATGTCAAGGAGGATGGGGTGTTTAATAGATTGGTTGGCTCTCTTCATTTTTCCTATGAGGGTTTCTTTTATCTTCTTGTAGGGTTGTTGATGATGGAAGGGCTGCTATTGTTGAAAGTTGTTGTGGGTAGTTGCTTGGAGCTTGTAAATGATGGTGTTGGTTCCCTTTTGAGGGAGATTTTGGTGGTGGTGGTGCAACAAATGGTGGGTTTTTTTTTCTTCTTTCTAGGCAGGATCTATCCATGTCTCACCCAATGCTCTATTTTGAAGGAAAATGCTCGCTGGGTTAATTTCATTACTTTTCTTGAATACCCAGATTTATGTTTTATTTTTGGGAGCTTTGTATGGGGCTTTACCTAAATGTTGGCTATTTTGGCTCTCCCCTATTGTTGTTTCTTGGATGGTGATTAGGTTGCTTTTCATTCTTTATTTGAACACCCATCTGAGTTTAATGCTTAAAGTTATTATGGTGGTTTTGTTGTTCAAGCTTTATTTTTTGTTCCACCTTTTGTTCCAACTATTGGGTTCCAAAGGTTGGTGCGGGTACCTTTTTTGCTGGAGTTTTGGATTTCTCCTTGAATCCTATTGAGGTGGAGTTGGGGAATGATTATTTCTGGTTTCCTTAGTTGTAGATCCTTTTGATGTGGACGCTTCTCCTATGGAGGTGGAGGTTGAGGTTGCTAGAGAATTTAGGTTTTGGTGGAAAAAATAGTCAAACCATCCTCTCCAATAGAGGGGATTTCCCTCCATTAGAGGTGGAGTGTGAGTTGGGTTCCCAACTTGACAGGCATCCTTTTCTTATGTGCAGTTGGATTGCTACTTCTAGGTTGTTTCTGTACTTAATCATGGTAGATTTTTGCGTTCAAGGTCCCTGAAAAACCTAATTAAGGGTTTAAGGTCCTTGCAAAACCTTTGGGTTTAAGGGCCTAGTTAAATCCTGGTTGTAATAGGTTAGCGGGCTTTAGGTCCTTGCATTTCTGTGTGCATCCTATGTTGTCTTGCTTTATTCTTGGTGCTAACTGTTAAGGGGCTATTGATGGTATATGGATTATCTTTGCTACAACTTGTTTCTCTTGGATATGGTATTGGGTCCCTTCAAAACCATGTTGTAATGGGTTTTTTGTCCCATCAAAACTTGTTTAACACTAATCAAAAATATTTTCATCACATTTATATTATTGCATATTCATCAATATTTCAATTAGATGCATACAACCATTATATCACATAATTCATCATAGCTTTCATCTTTCAAAATTTCATAATTATGTAAAACATCTATGCATTAACATAAGGTGAAAAGTAAATTGTAATTCAAAGATGGGGTGTAACAAAGGGGTTTAACATCAAGCCAACATCTCCTATTCCTTGCCTCAACATTGGAAATAATGATGATGCATGTTGAGATAGCCACAAATCAAATAAATTAATATAAAACTTATAGAGATTCATGTCATCAATTTATGCAACAAAATTTTCTTGTGATGAAGTGAAAAATAAATACATAAGAAAAGAAAGCATATGTCTTCTTTTTATGTATATTAGAGCTAATGAACCTATTCCTTTGAATTCAAAGAGGTTTCCAATATATTGGTGTAATCATTGATGAGATAAGAATAATTTTTGGGATAGGTGGTGGATGGTATTTGACCAACCTCCATGTAATAATTATGAGGCGCCTCTATATTTTTTGTGAAAAATATATTGTGAGTTTATCCCTCATCAAATTCCTAATTATTTTGATATGATGGAGTTTCAAGGTAGAGGTGGAGGCTCAACCCAAAATATACCAAGAGCTCGTTAGGTAGATAATCGTGCACATTGAAGAACACTAGTACAAAGACCTGTTTATCATTCAATGGTTCCAGTAGCCATCGAGGAGTGTATGGAGGTGCAAAATATCCATGCAGTTTCTAGCCCAATGAACACCATTACACACAAATATCCTAACCTTTTTCCTCACAAGATGATGCAACAGTTCAACCATCTAGCTCTAGTGCCCTTAGCTCTCATATATGTCCAAATTGTTGTAATCTATGCTTGGGAGAGGTAGAAATGCAAAGGGTGCAGATGGTTCCACCTCCCATGTGTGTTCTCATTGTCAGAATATATGTCATTGGAGTAGTAGGGTTCATCAAGGTGGTGCATCAGATGATGTGGTGATGACAAATGAGTTGTTGAATGAGGTGTATACTGGTCAAATGTAGGTATGCTGATTTGAATTTATAACACTTTACCTATTAAATACTTAAAAATTGTAAATTTAAATAGATTTTTTATTATATAATAGAATTGAATTGATGCAAAAATTATGCATTTCAAGGTGTAACGCGAGATGTTGGTACATCATTGAGAATTCCTACAACAAGTTCTACACTTGCATCTATATTAGAGGTAAAATCTATATAATCTATCAAAATAAAATAATACTTTCTATTCAAAATAATGTTTAATAATTTTAAATACAAATTTTATTGAATAGGTTGGAATTGCATCACCATCTAGTACACATGTTGCTATGGATGCTTATGATATTGGATTTACATAGGTACATTATAACACGTTTAAGTTTGTTTTTGTAAATTTTGAATTTGTTGTTTATATATACTTATGAACTTTTGAGTTTATTCTATGATTGTTTATTTAGTTGATGAATACAATAGACACACCTCCTAACATAAGAGAAAATTTGGAAGTTGGCATTAGTGTGACAATTTCATCATCAATGTTCTTGACTTTGTTAGGAAGCTAAGGTAGTGGAACAACTTCCTACACTAATCTTGAGAGAAGAATAATGCAAAACTTTATAGATCTTTAATAGTTGCAAAAACTTAAAAATAATGAATATAAATATCATGCATACCATGACACAATGATTTACATGGGGGAAACCCTTTCGGGAGAAAAACCCCACACTCCAAAAGCTGCCCAATATATTATTTAGAAATAACAAAGATTACAATATACTTGTAGAGCAAGCTTCTCATAGGAGTATCACCACTAGAGATCAAGAGACAACACAATTACTATCAAACTCTCAATAAACATTGCAATACTCCAGCCGTAATACAACTCCTTTATAAAATAGGGTTACATTCTAGGGCAAGACAGGACAACAAAATATCTACCATTAGATCTAAAACCAATAATGAATGACCCAAATTTACAATATATCATTATTTAATGTATGTCAGCCATTTAGGATTTTTTGTTAATATGCTCACATTTCGATCTATGCTACCAATGTATACACCTATCGGTGTAACTAGGGAATATATATATAAATATATATACATCATATCAACAATAAACCTTATATAATTGCAAGGTTGAGACACATTTTCCCAAAAAATCTCCCACTTGTCAAACACTTTGCAAGAGCAATGTGAGGGTGTAAACATCATCTCTTTAATTTCTAGGGGCCGAAAGGCCCATAGTCTCTGAACACCATTTGGACTTCTCTATGCTCACATGCTTAGTTAAAGAATCAACAACATTCATCAAAGTATCTACCTTAACCAACTCCAGCCTAACATATTCAACCATATCTCTAGAAAAATGATACTGTACATAAATGTGCTTGGTCCTGGCATGAAATTTTGAGTTCTTAGCTATACATATCGCACCTTGACAGTTGCACTAAATTGTCACTGCACCCTGTTTTATTCTAATATATGAACATAGTCTCTTAATCCAAATGGCTTCTTTACAAGCATCAGTAATTGCCATATACTTTGCTTCAGTAGTGGACAAAGAAACCATAGCCTATCACTTACTCACCCAACTAATCACACCACCAAATAAAGTAAACACACAAGCACTAGTGGATTGTCTACTATCAACATCACCTGCCCAGTATGAATACACATAACCATTAATATCAAGGGGAATCTCATCTTCAGACATATTACTATGATAACACAAGGAATAATATGAGGTACCATAGAAATATCTGGAGACTCTTTTAACTACATCCCAATGAACTCTACTAGGATTAGACATATATCTAGAAAGAACTCCCACTACTTGGGGAATGTCTGGTCTAGTACAAACCATAGCATACATTAAAATTCCAACTGCACTTTGGTAAGGCACTTTTCTCATGTCTTACATCTCTTATGGAGATGTTGGACAATCTAAAATAGATAACATTGTTCCAACAGAAAGGGGAACACATGATAGTCTACAATCTTGCATGTTAAATCTCTGTAAAATTGAATTGACATACTTACTTTGGCCAAGCCATAACTTTCTGTTCACTCTATCTCTCTTAATTTCCATCCCAAGAATGCGTCTAGCTACACCAAGGTCTTTCATTTCAAATTTAGCAACAAGTTGAGATTTCAGTTCTGAAATCATACCTTTCCCTTTGCCAATAAATAACATATCATCAACATATAATGTAATAAACATGAAATGATCACCATCAGTTTTATAATAAACACAATGATCTAATTTAGAATGCTCAAATCCAAAACACAACATATATGTGTCAAATTTATGGTACCACATCCTAAGACTCTATTTTAAGTCATAAAAATATTTCTTTAATTTGCAAACCAACTTACTTTTACCTTTCATCACATAGTGCTTTGGCTGTGTCATATAAATATCCTCATCCAAATCACCAGGAAGGAAAGCAGTTTTCACATCCATTTTCTCAACCTCTAAATCATAAGTAGTAGCAATAGAAATAAAAAATCTAATGGATGTCATTTTTGCAACAGGAGAAAATATCTCACCATTAACAACACCCTCAACTTGAGAGTAACCTTTCACAACCAACCTTGCTTTGTACTTCTCAATACCTCTATCTGAACCAATATTTTTCTTGAACACCCATTTGCAACCAACAAGTTTCTGTCCTTCAGGCGATGGTACAAGATCCCATGCATTATTCTTTTTCAAAGATGCCATTTCTTCATCCATAGTATTCTTCCAAGATTTTGCATCATTCATATCTAGTGCCTCTTCTATAGATATGGGTTCATCCATGTTAGTATTCAAAGAAAAAATACATCTCCAATCATTAGGTGAATACCTTTCAGGTGGTTGTCTATATCTTGTAGACCTACGAAAAAGATGAGTTGGAGGTTCTTCCTCCTCTTCTAAAGTTTTAGAGTTAGATGAGCTCTCCTCAACTTCTTGTCTATCCATGGGCCTCAATTCAACTTTCTCAGGCGTAGAAGGAAACTAAATCACATCTTCATGTTTACTTTGTTTTGGCTGCACTGTAATAGAAGAAGGCTTAGTTTCTCCAGAATCACACTTCTACTATAAATTACCTTTTGTGCAACGTGATCCCAAAGCTTGTATCCTTTCACACCATAAGTATATCCGATGAAGATGCATTTCAAAGCCTTATTCTCCATTTTTTTTTGCTTCTCCTTTGGCATATGTGGATATTCCTCACAACCTAAAACTCTAATATGTCTTAATGAAGGCTTGTGACACGACCATGCCTCTATAGGCATCTTATCAACAAGAGCTAATGTAGGAGACCTATTAATCAGGTAACAGGTAGTGGCAACAACTTCAACCCAAAACCTTTGTTCTAGATCAACACCATTCAACATACTCCTAGCCTTCTCCATCAGTTTCTTGTTCATTCTTTTTGCAACTTCATTCTGTTATGGAGAATACAGAGTTGTCTTTTGTATATGAATACCACAATCCTCATAGAATCTATCAAAATCATTAGAGAAAAATTCATTGCCATTATTAGTCCTCAAACATTTTATTTTCTTTCCAGTCTACAACTCAACCATTGTTTTAAATTCTTAAATCAACTAAAAACTTCAGATTTACTCTTTAGAAAATATACCCATGTCCTACTATAATCATCAATAAACGAAACATAATAGGTGGATTTACCAATTGAAGGAACATATATAGGACCAAACACATCATAATGAATAAGATACAATACACCACAAGATTTATGAGAACTCAAGTAAAACTAAATGTGGTTTTCTTTTCCATTTTTACAATACTCACAGAAATTGAATTCAAGATTACAATTAGACAAACCTTCAACACGGTTTTATTTTTCAAGGTCCTTAGACCCTTTTCTCTAATGTGGCAAAGTCTTTGGTGCCATAATATAGTTTTCTCTATGGGTAACTTTGACTCAGAAGAAAGAGCACCCTTGGGTACCCAAAATCCATGACCATCTGCTAAAGAAGAAGCCATCACCTCTTCCATAGACTTGCTTTTCACATAAGTACTATTTTGCACTCGAAAGTGAATGCATCAAGCTTAGACAATATGCCATATCTAACACCTCTAGCAATCACCATAGCACCTCTAACCATCTTGCATCCTGCATCAGCAAATACTACCTGCACACTCACATTTTGTAGTTTGTTCATAGATAACAAATTTCTATCTAATCTAGGGATATGTAACACACCATTAATCCTTTTTATTCTACCATCAGGAAACATAATTTTAACTTTACCATGACCAAAAATATTTAAATAAGAATCATCACCCAAGTACACCTTACCTCCATCAAATTCTTCATATTTAGAAAACCGATCTCTATTAAAGGTAATCTAGAAAGATGCACCTAAGTCAATTAACCATGCATCATTACTTGCATGAGTTGCCAAAGTTGCAATGAATGCATCACCATATTCCTTCTCAGATTCAGAATTAGCATCATTTTTTTTCTTTTTCTTCTTCTTTTCTTCTTTGCATTCCTTACGAACATGTTCAGGCTTACTGCAGTTCCAACAAATAACTTTGGACTTCTAGGAAATTTAGATCTCCCGTTGTACTTCGATTTGTCACACTTCTCATTCTTCTTTCTTTTTTCCCTAGGTCTTCCACAAAAATTTAGGGCCTCCTTGGTAGTGATGGATACCTTCCTCCTCATTTCTTTAGAAAGAAAATAACCCACCACATCTTTAGTCTTAAAAATAATAGAAGTACTTCCAATAGTTGTAGCAAGAGAATCCCATGAATCAGGAAAAGAACAAAGCAAGATTTGACATTTCTCCTCATCATCCATTTTAACACCAACTGATGCCAATTGAGCCACCAACATATTGAATGCTTCCAGGTGGTCTGTGATTCATCCACCCTCTTCCATTCTCAAGGAATACAATTTCTTCCTCAAGAAAATCTTGCTCACTAAATATTTGGCTTGATATATCTCACCAAGTTTCTTCCATAGTTTTTGTGCAGAGATATCCTCATGGACATTGATTAAAATAGAGTTTGCCAAGAAAAGTCTTATTAGACCCTTGTATTTATGATCCATAACATCATATTGAGCAATTGAGTAGGATCTAAAGGCATTGAAACATTCTCATCAACAACATCCCACAAATCTCGATCTATCAATAGATCCTCCATATTTAGTTTCCACATCTCAAAATTATTTCTAGAAAATTTCTCCACCTCTATTCTCCACCTCTATTCTCCCTGATGAACTTTCCATTTGAAAATTCCTACAACAAGATCACAAAGTGTCTTTTGCATAAGCTCCCACTCAAATTTGGATTAGTTCAGAAAACCCAACAATCGACAACTGAAACCAAAGTTGATCATGCTTTGATACCACTTGTTAGGAAGCTAAGGTAGCGAAACAACTTCCTACACTAATATTGAGAGAAGAATAATGAAAAAATTTACATATCTTTAACAGTTACAAAAACTTAAAAAGAATAAATATAAATATCATGTATACCATGACATAGTGATTTATATGGGGAAAACCCTTTCAGGAGAAAAACCCCACACTCCAAAAGATGCCCAATATATTATTCAGAAATCACAAAGATTACAATATACTTGCAGAGCAAGCTTATCACAAGAGTATCACCACCAAAGATCAAGAGACAATACGACTGCTATCAGACTCTCAGTAAACATTACACTACCGCAACCATAATACAATGCCCTTATAAAACAGGCTTACATTCTAGGGAAAGACATGCCAATAAAATATTTTCCATTAGATCTAAAACCTAATAACGAACGGTTCAGATTTACAATATATCATTATTTAATGTATGTCAGCCATTTAGGAGTTTTTGTTAACACACTCACATTTTTCTATGTGCTACCAATGTATACACCTATTAGTGTAACTAGGATATATATAAATATATACACATCCTATCAACAATAATCCTTATATAATTGTAAGGTTGAGACACATTTTCCCAACTCAAGGATAAGTATGAATATATATTCTTTGCAATGGTTTTTGGTTTTTATTGTGTGAGAATTTTTGCATCAATGTTTCGGATCAAACTCCGTGATCCATCATCAGGATGAGAGCAAAGCTAAAGGAGAGAATGAAAAGATGCAAACCAAGAGCTATTTAAAAAGAACAAGGCAGGGAAAGGAGAGAGAGGGGGCACAAAGACCAAGAACCAATAAAGAAATAAATATAGATATTCTCATAAAAATATATATCAAAAAGACAAAGAAATATATATATATATATATCTTAACTTTATATAAATGTAAAATTATTTATAAAGAAATAAATAAAATAATAGGAAACAAAGAAAAATAAAAATATAAAGATAATAGGAAACAAACCAATAAATAAAAATAGATACAAATATATATATATAGGGAAACAATTAAATAGATAAATATAGAAGTTCACTTAAATTTTTTTTTATCTTTTTAAGTGAACTTCTATATTTATCTATTTAATTGTTTCCATATATATATATATATATTATTTATTATTTTTTTGTATCTATTTTTTTTCTTTGTTTCTTATTATTTTATTTATTTCTTTATAAATATTTTTACATTTATATAAAGTTAAGATATATATATATATATATATATTGGTTCCTTGTCTTTTATATATTTTTAATAGAATTTCTTTATTTAATTATTTATTTCTTTCCTATTTTATATATATATATATATTTCTGTCTTTTTGATATATATTTTTATGAGAATATCTATATTTATTTCTTTATTGGTTCTTGGTCTTTGTACCCCCTCTCTATCCTTTCCTTGCCTTGTTCTTTTTAAATAGCTCTTGGTCTGCATCTTTTCATTCTCTCCTTTAGCTCTGCTCTCATCCTGATGATGGATCACAGAGTGTGATCTGAAACGTTGATGCAAAAATTCTCACACAATCAAAACCAGAAACCATTGCAAAGAACATTATGGATTGTGGAAACTTGATATCATTATGAATACATATGTTTAATAATGTTTATTTTGTGTCAATTGATACTAGTAGATCTATCAAAAATAATTGATAAACATGTCTTTGTTATGTTATAGATGGATGTAAACACCCTTGTGCGAGGACAAACATCTCTTGATGATGTCGAGCATCGTAGGAAAGAATAATCAGACTATGAGTATGATGTAAGTGTGTTTATAATATGCGCATCATTGTAAATAATTTTTATAGTTTGACTTTGGAAAATTATATAATTTTATATTTTGTATATATAGGTTGGACTACAAAAAATAGAGGAGCATAGGAGATCAGAACAATGCAAGACACCGACTACTATAAGTGACCAAAGTTCAATTAGTTGGGCTAAAAGAGGCCCAATGTTTTAGGAATAATGTTCAATATTCATAGATGAACACATTTTTTATGCTTATACATGGCACATAGATAACATTTCTAGTGTGGCTATATGTATCGATGATATTTTGTAGACTGAGAGACAATACATTGGCCTCATGGCATTTTATGACATTTTTATGAAATTTTATGTATTGTCAAGATGGTATTGTATGACATTTTGATCACATTTTTGTGTGCCCCCATGATGGAGCTGTATGACATATTGATGAAATTTTGTACAACCTCATGGCCTTATGTAGATCAATTTATATAAATATTTTATGTGTAAATTGGTAGCTTAAATGGTTTAAAGTGTTCTCATAATTTACTTAGCCCTAAGCGATGTATGTATGAATCATATCCCATATCCAAATTTTGATTTTTGAATCTAATTTCCTATCATGTCACAAAAAATTAACTAAAAAGTCAAATTCATCACCTTATCAAAAACAAATAATTAATAAAGACAAATGTTTCTCAATAAACATTGATCTAAAAGTTATATTTACATAGTGCAATGCAAGATAGACAATAATGAATAAGTTAACATTAATGAGTTGAGATTTTAAATATTATTTACCGAAATTTTCAAATTACCTAACACTTGATGATGGGAATATCCTAAGTTATTTATTATTGTCCTACATTCTTTAAGACTGTCCTACATTCATTAGGACTGATCTGGGTTCGTTAGGACTGACTTGGTTCATTAGGATCTCTTGGGTTTAGTAGGATTTTCCTACATTCATTATCAACTCATTTGTGGCACTTAGAATTTTTTTGTGTAAACATATAGGGTCATGTAGGGATAAATCTATAATAACCTCTCTCACTTTCTCAAGACTCCAATCCATTTGATCGTTGGTGGAAATTTTTCAAATTTTGCAAAACTTATTAAATGCATTTAATGAAAAGTTGCAATGTTGCATAACTATCATTCTATTTATCATGGGACCAAACTGTCAGCTCCAACACACCCAGGTGGGTAGGTTTATGCTAAGAGAGGTCCTATTTCGCAACCCAACATGCTAGATCAATGTAGGCTACATTGTGTCGATGCTTTCTCTTAAGAGCCCTAAGTGCCAAAAAAGTGGCAAAATTTGACGAGTTGTTTCTAAAAATACATTGCACATAGAAATGTTTTGTCTCAAGGTATAGGGTAACATAGGGTCCCTCTAAAATAACCTCTCTTAGTTTTTCATATCTCCAATTCATTTGGTCATGGTGACAACTTTTCACACGTTGAAAAAAGTGTCAAATACATTCAATAAAAAGTTATAATGTTGCATAAATTTCATTATGTTCATTGTGTGGCCAAACCGATAGTGCCAACATGTCCAAGTGGATGATTTTATGCTAGAAAATGTCTTTTTTTTTACCCCAACATGCCAGATCATTCCAATCTACATTGTATTGACACTTTCTCTCAAGAGCCCTAAATGCCAAAAAATAGAAAATTTTGATGAGTTGTTTATCTGAAAATGTGCCACTTACAAAAAATTTCTAAAGGTATAGGGAGATATAGGGCCCTTATACAATAACCTCTCTCATTTTTTCATATCTCTAATCCATTTGGCCATGGTGAAAGTTTTTTTGTTGCTCCAACTCAAATGCATTCAATAAAAAGTTGCAATGTTACATAGCTTTTGTTATGTTCATCATGTGGCCAAATCGATAGTTATAACACATTTGAGTGGGTGGATTTATGCTAGGAAAGGTCTTTTTTCACACCCCAACATGCCAAATCATGCTAGGCTACATTGTACTAACATTTTCTCTTAAGAGTCATAAATGCCAAAAGTGGTGAACTTTGACAAGCTATTTCTTGGAAACCATGGCACTTACAAATGTTTTTTCTTGAAGCTATAGGGATTTTTAGGGTCCCTCTACAATAACATCTCTTATTTTTCATATCTCTAATACATTTGGCCATGGTGAAAGTTTTTTTGCTTTCCCAAAAACTATCAAACACATTCAATGAAAAGTTGCAATGTTGCATAACTTTCATTTCATTCATGGTGTGGCTAAAGAGAGTGCTAACATGTTTGGATGGGTGGGTTTATAATAGGAAATTTCCTATTTTGGACCTCATCATACTGGATCGTTCCAGGCTACATTGTACTAGTGCTCTTAAGAGCCCTAAATACCAAAAAGTGGTGAAATTTGATGAGATATTTATCAAAAACCATGGCATTTACAAATATTTTGTCTAAAACTATAGGGAGTTATAGGTTCCCTCTACAATAATCTCTCTTAGTTTTTTATATCTCTAGTCTATTTGGCCATGGCAAAAGTTTTTTCACTACCCCAAAAACTATCAAATGCATTCAATGAAAAGTTGTAATATTGCATAAATTTTGTTCCGCAACCAAACCAATAGTACCGACACATTTGGGTTGGAAGTTTTATGCTAGGAAAGGTCCTATTTTTCACCCTAGCATGTTGAATCGTTCTAGGCTACATTGTGTCGACGCTTTCTCTTAAGAGCCCCAAATGCTAAAAAGTGGAAAACTTTGACAAGCTATTTCTTGAAAATAGTGACACAAACATTTTTTCTAAAACTACAGGGATCTATAGGGTCCCTCTACAATAACCTCTTTTAAATTTTCATATCTCTAGTCCATTTTGCTATGGTGAAAGGTTTTTTTCTACCCAAAAAACTATCAAATGCATTCAATGAAAAGTGGCAATGTTGCATAACTTTCATTCTATCCATCTTGCGGCCAAACTAATAGTGCCAACACATCTAAGTGGGTGGGTTTATGCTAGGAAAGGTCCTATTTCACACCCAACATGTTGGATCATTCCACGCTACATTGTATCGATGCTTTCTCTTAAGAGCCCTAAATGCAAAAAAGTGACGAACTTTGACAAACTATTTCTCAGAAATAGTGACACTTACAAATGTTTTGTCTGAAGCTATAGGGATTTTTAGGGTCCTATGATAAATTATCTTAGTTTTTCATATATCCAATCCATTTGGCCATGGTGAAATTTTTTCTACTACCCCAAAAATTGTCAAATGCATTTAATGAAAAATTGCAATGTTGCATAACTTTCATTCCATTCATTGTGCGGCCAAATTGACAATGCCAACATGTCTAGGTGGGTGGTTTTATGCTAAGAAAGGTCCTATTTTATACCCTAGCACATCGGATCATTCCAAGATACATTGTACCGATGCTTTCTCTTAAGATCCCTAAATGCCAAAAAAGTGATGAACTTTGAGGAGGTTTTTCTCAGAAGTTGTGGAACTTACAAACATTTTGTTTGAAGGTAAATAGAGCTCTAGAGTACCTCTATAATATCATCTCTCATTTTTTCATATACCAATCCATTTGGCCATGTTGAAAGTTTTTTTGTTGCCCCAAAATTGTCAGATACATGTAATGTTAAGTTGCAAGGTAGCCTAACTTTTGTTTTGTTCTTTGTGGGGCCCATCAGTGCTAACATGTCTAGGTGGGAATGTATATGCTAGGCATGGTTATATTTTACACCTCAACTATCCTAAACGTTTTGGGCTACATTATGTGAGTGCTTTCTCTTAAGATCCATGTTGTCCAATATTCAATAGTTTTTGAAATTAATAAAGGTTTGATTTAGTTAATTTTTGTCTTCAATTTATAAAAAAACCTTCATATTTAAAAAAGTGCAACATTTTATTTAACATATTGTGTGAGTATCTAACAAAATGTACAAAAAATTTCAAAATGTTCAATGAAAGATATCAATTATACACATATAAAAACCAACTAAAAAAATGTATAAAACTCACACATTTAACCAACACATCAGACCAGCCAGCATACCAGACCACATATAACGGTCATATTTGATAGGAAATAGCTTCCAGTAATCATATCATATATTCAATACTGTGTTGACATCAATGACAACCATTTGATGCAATCCAATTTCCAACAATCTCCCCCTTTGTCATTGATGGCAACACAAGATGTGAAAAGCCAAAAACAATAACCTTTGTAATTATTTTGATGAGCTAAAATGATTTTCATTCTTTTCACATGCTTCCTCTCCCCCTTTGACATCAATGACAAAGAAAAAAATAGATCTATCTCCCCCTTTCTTCAATTTTTTTTTTACAAAAACAATCTTCAAAAATGATATAAAAAATGGTTCTTTACCTCAATCCTTCTTCCCTTAAAATATATCTTTGTATTTTTCTTTTGGTTATGGAAGAAATGTCTTCTAGGAATCCACTTCCAACCTGATGTTTAAATAAATATTGTTTTTCTTTTCTATTGAATCAATTGTTTCTAGAAGAGTATCTAGGATAGTGATATTTTGTTCATTTTTCCCAGCTTCCACCAGGAGACCGCAAAGTTGTTCCAATCTCAACTCAATTATCTCTTTAACTTTCCAAAAATTCTTCACAATACCATCCCTTTGTACCACAATGACTACAAGCTTAGACTGCAAGGAATTGATCATTTTCTTCTATGCTCCATCCTTGTCATTAAGGATATCATATGTTTTTCCAATAGAATTTAGTTCAAGCTCAATAGCATCAATTTTTTCTCTGTAGTTTCCGATAGCAATAGGCCATCAGAGATAATACCTATACACCTTGTTTACATTCTTGATGCATGTTTTCAATTCATTTATGCTCTTAGTCAATTTCTTCTATGTATTTTTGCATCTTTCTTCCATGGCCAATTGAATCTCATCTTTTTCTGTTGTTTCACTGGGTGACTACACCTTTAGTCTATCTTCAATTTTCTCAATCAATACTTCTGGTAAAACACTTGTCAATTCACTTAGATCAATATCATTATAAATTATGTAAATAGTCAAGGTTTTTGTAATCTCATCATGTTCATATGATGGTTGTGACAACCAAACATTTCCAATCTTCTTCAGTCCATCAGCTTTCCCAAGAAACTTCAACACCTTCTCCTTAATGAAATCTTCTTCATCGTCATCAGTTGATGCCAAATCAATTACCTCTATAATATTTTCTTCATTTTCTTCTTTCTTCTCCTCTATCTTCAACTTCTTTATTTTCGGAGGAGAACTTGAGATAATTCTTCTTGCTTTCCTCTTTCTGGAGGAGGATCCTGCTTAAGATAACCCAATCAGGCTGGAAATCATGCCAGAACACCATACATTTATTTTGTTTTCAAAGTATTCTTTAGAAACCTTTTCCTTTTCTGCTACACATTCCAGATACCGATAGATCTACTTCCCAACTGGTATAACTGACTTCCACACAACATTCTCTTTCAATGGTAATGATTTTAAAAAATACATCATCAAACATATAACCAGAGATCCAAAATGAAAAGGGTATTTTTTATTCTTTGTCATAGTTATATTCTCCATTAATTGATTCCTCGATAACTCACACAAATCAAAATCCTCATTCTTTTCAACCATTTGATGTGCAACATAAACGACAATTTCCAAAGTAAAGCTTTCCCTATTTCTAAAATAAATCTTATATGAAATTTCATATGTCACATACCTTATCACATGGTCAATTATAGTATGAATTAGAAGTGCCCTTTGATCTCTTATTAGCCCAGTTAGGGCTTCAACTTCTTTACTCTTCATTGAATTCTTTACTGGAATGGGTCCATTATTGCATAATCTTGTTATTGTTGCAATTGATTCCTTTGTGATCTCATAAGGTTTGTCGAAGATAATTTGATCACCTTGAATTCTACTTAGGAAAAACCGAACAATGTCCACATCTGAAAAGTATGGAAATTCACTCCAAATATCTAAACCCTTGTGCCCTAAATTATTGACCTTTTGCATTTGCTCAATTGAAAGGGAACCCTTGAGATTTCAAATATTTTCATGATTAAATTCATCAATTTGTAACTTAATTTCTGCAGTTCGTTGTTGTGTGGATTAAATACCACAATTTCCTTCGACTCCATTGTTTCAACCTTGTTCTTCATACTTTCGCTTGCCAATAATCCTAACTCCTTATTTCTTAGCTACACTTTACTCCTTAGCTTGTTCGATTCATAATGTGAAAAATGACCACTCAATCATCCTTATTTAACTTGTCACTTTTAGGGTTTTATTATAAAAGGTTATTTATTGCTTATGACATCATCATTTGTACTTCACTCTATCAATACCTCCTTTTCAGCCAATACTGTCAGATGAGTTTTGCATTTATTGATTTTTCAACTTTTAAATTGACAACTATCTTTGAGAAACACTATGAGCCAAGAAGGGCTCCAAAAATTTCTTGATTAGCATCTTTTCTGCCAAAATTTTCTTCAACGCCTTCAAAATAGAGATTCACATCACATATCCACATTTCTTCGCATGAAACCTCATATAACGGGGGTTTTCTATATTTTTCTATGACTACTCCCCCTGAAACCGTTACTGGGTTCAGTCCTTAGAAGAGGTATATGCACCAGATGTAGATACAAGGTTATTTGATTCATCCTTGTTCTTAGATTCTTCCTTCTTTCTCCAATTTTTTTCTATTTCTCTCCTTACTTCTTCTGGATCTACCTTGTTCATTGACTTGTTCTTCTATTCTGGATTTGGTTTCTTCCCAACTTTTCTCTTGCAAAATTTTGAGATATGTCTTGGTTTATTGCAAGTGTAGCACATAACATATCCAAGATCAAATGATTTTTCTTCTATCTTTATCCTGCACCAATTAGCCTTGTGTCCAAAGATATTGCATGTGTAACAATAGCCTTGAAAGGATTGAATTCTTCTATTTGTATCAAATCTATTTATCATCATATGGTTTCTACATTTAGTAGCTCTATGTCCAAATTTGTTGCAACCATAACATTTTCCAGCAAAGAATCCAACATTTTGTCTCATTCTATTCTGGTTAATCCTACTTCTACATTTGGTTGCTCTATGTCCAAATTTATTGCATGAGAAAAAAAATCCATTAAAAGATGGGTACCTTTGAGCATTAGGTTGTCGAATGGGTATCCTTCTAGTATTGATCCTTTTATTCTTGCCTTGGAATTTCCTTTGATTGTTCATCTTGTTGAAAGGTATTTTAGTCTTTCAGCTTTGTCCTTCTTCAAGTCCTAGACCACCTTTATCCTTTGTAAATTTCTAAGATGAAATCAACTCATCAAGCATTGTAGAGCTTTTCTTGAACCTTTCTTCACGAGTTTTCACTTTTTCTAGATCATCTTAAAGGGTTACTACTTCTTGTTCAAGCTTATCACATTTTTATGTCTTTTAATTGATAATTTATTTTAAGCATCCTTCCTCTACCTTGCCTTGTTCAATTTATGATTTCAGATTCTCTTCCACTCTTTTTCTTTCTTCAAGTTTCATTCTTAGATTTTCAACAGTCTCCTTTGCTTCCTTTAGTTCCTGGTTAACTTCTTTATGTTTCAACTTGAACTTCCAGATTTGATTCCTTAGTTTCTAAATGCATTCGCTTGCTTGCTTGAAATTTTCTTTCATATCTTGATTTTCAGACTCTGAAATCTCTGTTATTAATTCTTCATCCAAGTCAGATTCCTTCACCATTTAGTTCAACCTACCAAGATCTCCTTCAAGTTGTTAAACTTATTCCAAAGGACCAAGCTCTAATACCAATTTTTGAATAGGACAACTAAGAGGGGGTGGGGTGAATCAGTTGTCATAGATTTTAATCTTCAATTCAATTACTAGAACTAATACTTAAACTAATTAATTGATTAAACATTAAGTGCAAAATTGAAAGTCATCACATAAACACAGTAACACTAGATTTACATGGAAAACCCAATGAGGGAAAAACCACAGTGAGGATTAACTCACACTATAGAGAATATCAAAACCGATTACAAAAAGTCTCATTTCCTGAGGTAAGGCTCATTGCCTGAGATAAGGCTCACCGCCTGAAATAAGGACTCACTGTCCATAGGGATACAACCTAGAGATACAAAAGATGGCTAACTGCTAGAATACAAGAGTTATGGCTTGTTGCCAAAAGTGTGAACTAATGGATTACACCTTTCTTGTGTTGAGTTTAGTTCCGAATAAAACTCGATATAAGTAGTACTACATTTTAGTAGTCGCTCAATAATTCTATTTTGCACATACACTCTATTGTCTTCACCTGCTTTGCTTACTCTGCTCTGTTGCACTCTCTCTTTCTCTTTCTTTCTATCTCTCTATTTGTCTATATCTATATTTCTATGTCCTTTTTCTTTTCCAAAGAGTCTCATATATATATATATATATATATGTATGTATTTATGTATATTTTATTTATCAATTAGGTCAGCATCATATAAGGTTAACACATTTCTTATGTCGGCCAAAGCATCCATAAAACATAATTAGTCCACATAGTATATTGCACACGCTAAGTCAATCAAGATCTTTGAATCATAGCTTGTCTCATGGTAGAAATCGGACCTAAAAACCAACACACCAGACCAACTAGCATACTGCACCACATATAATGGTCATCTTTGATAGGAAATAACTTCTAGTATTCATCTCATATATTTAGTATTGTGTTGACAACAATGACAACCTGTTGACATTAATGACAACCTATTGACATTAATGACAACCATTTGATGCAATCCAATTTCCAACACTACCCTTTTAGAGAATAAATTTGATCCAATGCTCCAACACATTAAATACATGTAATTGGTACAAATTTAATCTATTGAACCTTGTGGATCAACTCTAACCCTTATAGTGTCAATTCTTTCCTTGTGGTCAACTTTACGAACTTTCCATAAATTGTTATTAAGGTCTACCACAATATTTAATCAATTGAATAGTTGTTGCGATAACAAGGTTATAGTAATGAAGAATATTCCTATGTGTGTCAAAGTCCTTGAACAACAAAATATTTTGCAGTTTCTATGATTTTCAAACTGGGGTATTTCAAATTTAGAACTAAACTAATGGTTAATTTAAAATAAAGAGAAAAATATACTTTAGAGTTTACCAGAAAATATGAATGAACATCAATTCTACTAACCGAACATGCAATTCTTCAAAGAACCTTTCAAGATAAACTAATGAATGAATGAATTTTTAATAGTTACATAATCACATCCATCCAAAGAGTAGAATTTAGCAACATATTTTATTTTCATTCAACGTCACTTAACTCACAACAAATAAACTTTATTCTATGCTTTCGAAGAAACAAAAATCAATAAAAAATAGAGGAATACCATTCAAAGCTAAATCCAAAGAAGGTTTGAATCTAACTACTTCTATTATTGTAAAACAAATAAGCAACATTTACAACTCCAACAATCTTCACTGGTGCACAAAAACTGATATCTTCAAATTCACTTTCTAACTAAGAATGCAGGAAAATAAACTAAGTGCAAAAAAATGGAAATTGTATCTAGCCTATGGATTGTAAATCTTGCTTCAACTCACGAACCTTTACAATGAGGAAGTTTTTACAATATATAGAATATCACAATTAATTTTCACTGCAAAAATGAGAGACATGCAACCAAAAATCTAGGCACCCAACATGCAAATCCACAAAAATCTAGGGATGAGAACATAAAGTAACAATTAATCATTTAACAGATTAAAAAATAATTAATCATTTGAAAACTAATTTTTCCAAAAGTGAGTACCCATTTCTTGCTTTAACTACCCACTACTTCAACTCAACTAATGTGTTCCCTATTCTATAGGAAAGTATTCAAAATAACATCTTTAATGTTTGACTTAGTCAAAACAACATATTCCTCTTTTCAAAATTCAAAATTTAACTTGTCTTTTGCTGCTTGTATTCTTCAAGATCAGCTAACACTTGTGTTAGCACTAATGTATCTGGTCCATCAACCTAATATATCTTAAACTTGGTCTTTTCAAAACTTGCAGCTGATGTTGCAACAATATTCTTGAGTTGATGAATATCATTTTTAACCCAATTTTCATTGAATTTTATGTTCATCAACTTATCTAAAATGGTCTCCTAATCACCATTTTTAGAGTTTATCTTTTCCTCCAATTTGATCCTCCAAGAATCTTTAACTGCCTATAGGTGCATCCAACCTTTATGTGCTTGGAAATAGAATATTTAGACTGATGACATTAGTAATAAAACTTTCAAAAATTGAAGAACCCTCATACAAGTCCTTTTGTAGTTTAAGCAATATTATTTTATGTTCTACTATTAACTCCATCCAAAATAATATTACCTTAATACATTTATCCGCAAAACTTATGTCCTTTTCTCCCAAAATCCAAGACTGACTGAGTTCTTTTGTACTCTCTTATTGAACTCTTTTAGTTGTTTTGGGTATACTTTATACTCTTCTTCCTCTTCCCTCATATTATCCACGATATATTTCTTCAATTTCTCTTATAAAGAGAAAGATTCCTCATATTGCTTATAACCTGAAACCAAAAGTTCATCCATTTTCGTCTAGAACTTCTCGATCCATCTATCAAAAATATGAGCATTTTTTTCATCTCATTGAGGTCATCAACCTCTTTTCTTCTCTTCAAAATTGGCACCTCAGATGAAGATGGATGCTCTGAAGTTGGAGAGGCAAGGTCTATCGAGAATCTCTTCATCTGTTCCACTTGAGCCTTTAGCTCATCTTTTGTCTACTTGTCCTTTATCATTCCAACTTTTGCAAAATTGACTACCAAATCTAGAGATGCAATTTTATCACCCCATTTTTGCTTACCCAAATTGATAGTTGATAACTGATAACTATTTTCTTGAAGCTTCTTGACATCTTTATTTTCTATTGGTGTAACAATCTATGCAATCAAATCTCCAACCTCATTCATCCTGGTAGAGTGGAGGGTCCTTGATTTCTTCTTCAGCTTGGTTTTCTCCACCTCTACCACCATATCTTGCTATGTCAAGGGTTGCACAACTATATGTTGTTTCTTCTCCAAATTCAATTTCAACCTTGGAGGTCTAGTGGATGAAGATACTTTTTGCTTGAAATCCTGGAGTCTCTTTTGGTTGATCCTCTACTAGATTTTTTGTTTCAGTCTTCTCCAAAGAAGAGGTCTTTTCTTGCTCTATCCTTTCTTGCTCAACTTTCTCTTTCTCAATCTTCTCTTGCTCAACCCTTTCATGTTGATATTTTTCTTGATAAGCTTGCCTCTTTGCACTTTTGATGATCTCTCACTCCTCCTCAGTGAGGACATCTTTTGTATCCTCTTCTTTATGTTCTTGTTCTTCAAAGGCTATATCTTCATCTAGCCATTGCTCCTTTAAATTTTTTCCCTTGCAAGATTCTAGTGATTCATCTACCTTATCATCTTGGTCCTCTTCTTTTTCCATAGGAACATACTCTATATCTATGATGCGAGGAGATTATGTCTCATCGATTACTGGAGTTTCCTTTTCCACCTTTGTTGCCAATCCCGCTACATGAGAAGTAGTGATAGTAGCCTCCTCTATGGAAATCCTCTCTACAGGAAACATTTGGGAAATGGGCATGACTCCAAGTCTAGATACCACCCCTATAGATGCAACCATATACGTAGTTGATACCTTTTGAAATGCCTCTACCATTTTCTCCATTGTAGACTCTTCTTCTTGTGTTGTTTGAGGTGGTGTCTTCTTCTATAGCCTCTTATATTGGCTTGTGGAGGAATAATTTATTGCTGCTGAGTCCTTTCTCTTCCTAGAGAATACCCCTTTCCCTTGATAATTCTTTATTTAAAGCTCTACCCGTGAGATTCTCCTCTCCAAAACTGTTGCAAGAATTTCATTAATGGAGAAACCTTCATTCTCCATCCAATTGATTGGATCTAATGTCTTGGTACCAATTATTTGTATATCATATACAAATCCAATGTTTGACCATCATAAAAAAATCCTTTTGGGATGTCCTCCTTAATCTTGAAATCTCTCATTTGGGGAATTGTTAGCCTATCATAACCCCTTTTTTGCACCTTAAACTCATCCTGCAGGTCAACCCAAAAGTATTCAATGTTTGGTTGATGGTGCGGGAAGAGAGATGCATAAAGATTGTTCACATTTCCTTTGGGATCATAATCATCCCTTCCAATATATTGCTTTAGATTAAATTATTGTAACTCCTCAGTAGCTATCTTGGTAGCAATGATGGATTGACATGAATAACATCCCAAATGAAAGGGGTATTTCAAAACCCTTGCCTTGTGCTTATTAGAGAACTTTAGGTTGACATACATCTTTTTTTCTGGATAATTCAATTAAAATCAACCTATCATTGCAATTCCTGGGGAGAAAGAATGAGGATTTTTCATACCTGAAGAGCTTGATGTAAGTGGACTTAGGGAATTGGATGAACCACTATCCCCATTCACCAACTAGAGCTATAACTTCCTTTGTCAATCTAAATCTTGCATCCCTTGCAAGCTAGTTGATGACTGGGTACAGGAAAGCATCATTTACTTATTTGAAATGCCTCTCATCTACCTTATGCTCTAGTTGTGTAGAGGATTCCCATATCTTATTTTCCCCTTGTCCTTCCCCTCTAACTCCTATGGTACTTAATCTAGGGAAGTTTCCCATTTTGGCAGCGCAATATATCACATGGGAAGACATGAAGAATTGCTTGGTATCCTTCACCTTAGTAATTTGATCAAAACATCATATAAAATCTGCCCCTAGTCTAAGAATGCTTCCCCCTTTAGAATGATGTTGATGAGGTGGAACATCCAATTTTCATACATGTTCATTTCCTCCTTCTTGAAGGCTCTTGACAGTAGAGTGATGATTTCCTCTATTTCTAATTGGAAATATGATCTTCTAAACTTAGTGGGAATATTTTCAACTAACTTTCTCTCAGTTTTTAACCACTTCTTGTTCATAAATCTTAAATGTCCAATGGCATCCTTATCATACTCCTTGAGTGCCTCAACTTTTGTTATTTTTTTCAATTTTGCATAAGGAGGAAAATTAAAAACCATCCTGATCATTGTTAAAGATAGGTCAATAATTTCATTACCACGTGAATAAAATCACTTCCATTGTATGGGGTTGTAGGTTGTTGTTTCTGCCAAGATGAACTCAGGGCATTACATTGCCACTAGGAAAGACACAACATGAGATAGCCCTAAGATAGCTATCTTCCTTTCTCTTGGGGTGGCATCAGGTGAGAAAGTGTTTGCTTGAATGTATACATGTCAATGTACCCCGGTTTGGTATCAATGATTTTCATCACTTGGGATGTGAATTTTGAGACCATAGGGACTCCCTAAAACTTGTACTTCATTTTCAAAGGGAGATTGTTAGATTTGGGTTCCCTTTATGCACCCTCATGACTATATTCACCACTTGAGTCAGACATTTAGATTACTTGGGACAAAATTAATTGAGATTTTGTAAGAATCCCTAAAAAATTGTTAGTAAAACTTGGCTTGAGAATCAATTTACAATTATGTCCTGTCAGGTTTCCAAACCCCGTAGGGACCTTTTTTAAACTAGGCAGTTTCAATCCTTTGGCAGGAATTAGGATCAATTTTGGACTCAAGACCTCTTCTTTAGTAAAATTCCAATTGAGACTTGGAGACCCAATGGGAATCTTTCTTTAACTATTTGGGAGTCGGGGTTGGGAATGGACATTGGATCTAGACCCTTGCTATGAAGTTCATTTGGGATCCACAATTCCAATAGAACTTTGAGACCTATCAATTTTTAGGGTTAGGCATAAACTTCATACCTAAACCTTAATTCTTAGTGCAAGAATGTTTGTTCAGGTTTTGGAAACCCAAATGGACCAACCATGATGAGATTTTATCGAGACTTGGAATCCCAAACAAACTTTGTGATAGGTGCCTTTGGGTTTATGTAAACTTGATGGACTATAACATTTAGAGTTATAAAGTGTTCATCAGAAGTTGAGAACGAGATTGGATGATGGACCACAACCTTAATACAAAATGTCTCCTCAGGACTCCATATCCTGTGAGAACCAAATATGGCTCTTGAAATCGGTTTATAAAACAACACATTTTCATTGGTTAGAGATCAAGATCGAGGATAAACTTCAGACCTAGACTATTCAATGAAGAGGATGCTCGAGGTCACAAACCTTATGAGGATGGTCGATAACACCTTCAAGGCTTATTATGGGTATCAAGATTGGAAACAGATCCTAGATTAGGACTATCAAGCAAAATATCCAATCGAGACTTGGGATCCCATGAGGATCATGAGGCATTTTTAAAAATAATTTATTTTAACAAAGTCTAAGCTCGGGAATTGGGAATGGATCCTAGACCTAGATCTTTTGGAAAAGGGAAACACAGGGATTTGATTCCCATGAGGTCAATTTATTTCAAAGTTAATTTTAGACACATTTATTAAGACATACAAAAACCCTAAGGAAAACCTAGGGCATAATGGGAATAAAAGATCTTGAAGGATGAGAGTGCATTAGGATCAAAGATCCTAGCCAAATCATGGGTGGAAACTTAATTCACTATCCAAGAAACCAAACCCTCGAATGAGAGCAAAAACAAACAAGCTTAAATGCACACACAAAGGAAAACACACGAAAAACAAAAAAAATGAAGAACAACAAGCAAGTGACCGAAAACAATAGAAAATAGAAAAAGTGAAATAGAACCTACCTCAACACGCAATCCATAGAAATAATCCATGAGCAAAATGACCAACAAGATGCTCCATAAGCTCAAAAATACACTCTGCAACTCTCACAACTCAAATACACAATCACCAAATGCAATTATGACCCAATTCATGTTGGAAATATGATTTGAAACCCATCCCACTCATGTGAACTAGATCACCATTAATACGGTTCAGGTAGGTGAAATTTTAGGGTTAGGACAAACCTCAAGATTGGGACTTGAAGTTGGAGAGTCCAGTTAGATCTTCCACTCTTGAAAAGACCAAGGTAGGCAAGACAAGAAAAACAAGGTGGGGTTGAAAGAAAGAAATGGACTCGAACCAAAGAAAAAATTTCCAAGTCCAACTTCAACCTCCAATCCTAACAACAAGAAAATGCGGGATTGGGAAACCAAGTCAGATACGAACCCTTTAAGAAAAGTTTCAAGGTCTGACTTGAGACTCGAATCTTGACAATGCAAAGAATAGGTGGGGTTGAGAAACCAAACTAGACTTGGAATTTTCCGTGAAAGGGTTTGAAGTCTATTTTGAGACCTGAAACTTGCCAAGCACAAACAAAAATAAGAGTCCCTAGAAAAGAAAACACTCTTAGGACCAAAACAAAAGACAAGAAAAAGGAAAAGGGAAAAACAAAACAAGGCCAAAAATAATAGGAAAATAGCAAAGCAAAGAGGAGGACCCATTTTGCACCAAAGTGGGGATGGGTATGCAGGTTATAACATCTCTTTTGAAATGAGCTCTTTCAATTTTTGAGGGATTTGATCATAATTCCACTTAACCCAGTGCAAGCAAGAGATCCTCTCATTGGAAGTAGCATCTGCTACCCTATTTCCTTCTTTATATAAGTGTCATATTTTAAACTGGGGGAAGCCCTCTGCTATTCTTTTTTATTCCTCCATTAGGTCCCTTATTCTCCATGAAAAAAAAGCCTCCCTTGAGAATATCTATTACCAATTTGGAACCTCCTTCAATTACAACTTGATTTTAATTCATCTCTCTCAGTCTCTTCAAACCCCACCAAACAACAGTAGCTTTAGCTACATTACTAGTACTTATACTAATATTTTTGCATAAACTTCAATAAGATAACCATTATGATCTCTTATTACTCTACCAATCACAACCAACCTCGGGTTCTCTTTCAATTAACATCCATCAAAATTGAGCTTTATCCATCCTTCATATGTAGGGAATCATTTGGTTAACTTTCTGCTCAAGAGTTTTTCCCAATTAATTCTAGTTAAGTCTTTCTTAATTCCCCAACTTTATTTGATCCTGAGGTCACCATAAGAAGGAATCCTTTTAGAGAATCCATAATTTCTAGATTTTATGTTGTCTTGGATTTTTTGTTTTATACTCAAGAAGACATCCATACTACTCTTTTGATCTCTAAAGATTCTATTATTTCTTTCTCTTTCATAAACCCTGTGACACAAAAGGATGAATTTTCATCCATAGATCTTCAATGATGGGATGGATAAAAGGAAAAATTATCTAATTTTCCACAAATTCCTTAAGAGAATAAGGAAAAACTCAACCAACCAAAAAAACTATTAAATCATAAGTCTAGACCTCTTTAGAGAAGGGGTCTAGTGGAAAAGAAAGTGATTGATACTCTCAACCTTTGCATAACAAAGGGAATATTTATTATAAACCAAAATCCTCTTTTATTAATCTAGCATTTATGATGAGGATACTTCCATGAACCTTAGCCCACCAAAAGTAGTTTATTTTAGGAATTAGATTAGCATTCTAAACTTGATTCCAATCAAAATTTAGAGAAGGAAACATACTTTGCTCCATCATTACATACACAAACTTTACTAAGAAATATCCTAATGGGAGTCGACTCCATATCCAATCATCCTCCCTAACATATGAGAAGAAGAGGAAATTACCTATTTAGATATTTAAGAATTGAGAAGTATCAACCCACACTTGTTATCTTCCACCCCTAAGATTCCTTCCGCCAATCAGTTGTTCCCTAAAATTTATCCATTTTGGAATAACACCTCCCCAGTCAACATAATCAAGCAAGAAATTCCTATTGATTCTTATAAGATTTTCTTTAATTTGATTTAGTTGATTTAAGAAATAAAAAACAAGACCATTATTCCATAAATTATCTCAAAATATGATCTTTCTATTATTGCCCTATAATGTCCCTTGTAGAGTTATTTTAAAATTTTCCTTCAATCTTAGTATATCAAAAGATGCCAAAGAACCAATGCTTTTAAGAGGGTAAAATGATGCACTTTCAATCTATTTTAAAGAGAAAATTTAACTTATTAACACTAGTTTGATTATTGGAAATTTGTATATTAATAGGAGTGGATATTATGTAAGTAATAATGATAATATGTTCTAATATTAATCTTGGAATTCTTTTTGAAATGAAGTTTGAATTGATTATTAATTCAAGAATGGAAATTCGACATGAAGATATAATAATTGTTTCTGATTTATTGCTTTAAAATTATGTGTTTGAAGGTATAAGAGGCTTCAATCTCTATCTAATTATTGTCTTTGATTTGGTCTTTATACTCATGTGATTTTCCTTTGTGTTGTTTCTAAATTATTGCCTGTGTTGGACACTAGGAACACTGAGAGGGGGGGTGAATCAGTGTTCCACAATATTTAATTTTTAAATCAGATCTTAAACTATCAACAACAATTATTAAACTCTTAATAGCATTCATAGTATATAAACATAAGGAAACATGTAAACACATTAAAGAACACCATAACACCAGAATTTTTACGTGGAAACCCTGTTAGGGGAAAAACCACAGTGGAGATTAATCCACAAAGTATACTCTGTTAAAAGTATGACAAAAGGGGAATGCACTTGCATTTAGGCACACTGCCTAAAGCTCACTACTCAAAAGAGAAGGCTCACTGCCTATAAAATATATTTGAGATTACAAAAAAATGTTGAACTAAGAATATATCATCTACAAATGCTTGGATTTAGTTCTAATGAAGCACATAATCAAATTTTGGATCTTTCTATCCAGTTTTTACTTCTGCTCTACTCTGCTCTGCTCTATTTTGCACACATAAGCCTTTCTACTCTTAAAGCATATATATAATTGTTCTATCCTTTTTCGCACTGACCCTTCTTGATCCTCACACCTTTCTATCTCTACACACATACACCAAAATTATTTTCCGATCTCCTTTATATACCTGCTAACAAGAATTTGTTATATGTCGACTTCAAAACAAAACATAATACTTTTCCTTATGTCGGTCCAAATCATCAGTTTAGAATTGATGTGTACCCACAAAAATCAGCTAGACTATAGTAGGGACCCAAAAAAAAATTCCAAACATAAGAAATAACTAAAAACATACTCCACATACATCCAGAACATGCCATATACACCAGGTCAGACAAAATGAGAAAAATAGGCAGTAAATCATTCTGTCGAATCTCTTAACTCGTACTATGATTAATGTGACACCACAAAAATTTCCAATAGGATAGAATACATGATAAAAAAGCTTCCCTGGGGATCCACACCACAAAATGGTGATCTGGTGAAGTATTTAGATCGACTTGTCAACCGGATGTCTTGTTCTTCATACATTATGTCGGTAGATTATAGACTCTTACTTATCTTTCTGGTAGGAGCAACTTCAACACTGTGGACCATACTGCTTACTCCAGTTGCCATCAATGACAACATAATAAGCCAAAATATAGTCACTCAAAGCCATATGCCAACAATCTCCCCCTTTGACATTGATGGCAACACTTAGTGAAAAATGACTAAGTGCCAAAACTCAAAAACTCATCAAAACCAAAATTGTTGCTCCCCCTTAGGATTTCAAGGAATTTTTCACCACATTCTCTCCCCCTTTGACATCAATGACAAAAATTCCACTACTTTCACTACACTTCTCTCCTTCTTTTACAAGACAAAATTTTACTATTCTCTCCTACTTTGCAAGATTGACCAAAATTTGGAAAACTGGTGTACAAATCAGAAGATTATTTTGTACTTAACTTTCATTTCTAGAAGAAATTTCTTCCAGGAGTCCACCACAATCCCAATAGCTATAATCAAGTTGTTATTCTATGATGTCCTATTGATAATCTAAACAAGGGATTCAGGAATGGTAATGGCATTACCCAAATTTTCTCCTTCCTTTAGAATTTATATCATTTGCTCCAACCTGCATTCGATATGATCTTTCACTTTCCAGAAAGCATCCATAAGAGTATTTTTGGCAGAGTGAACCTTTGCATGCTCAACCTGTAGACCATGAATATTCTTTTTAACTTCATCGTCCTTGTCCAAAAACATACTGTAATCTTGACCAATTCTAACAAGCTCATTTTCAATTTCCTCCAACTTCTCCTTGTACTTTCCAACCACATGGGGCCACCTAAGACAGTAATTGTATATCTTGTTTTCTGATTCAATGCATTGTCTTAGCTCATTCATTTTCTTCTTTAGTTTGGCAAGGGATAGTCTAAACTGCAACTTCAAATGAGAGATTATTTCTTCCTCTTTTTTGTCAAGAGGCACAGAGGCTATAGCATCCTTGACACACACAATCAACTCTTCTGGACGAACATTTTGTAGACTCTCTAATTCAATGTTGTTGTCAACAAAGTATCTTC
Source organism: Sequoia sempervirens (assembly GCA_007258455.2). Taxonomy (NCBI): domain Eukaryota; kingdom Viridiplantae; phylum Streptophyta; class Pinopsida; order Cupressales; family Cupressaceae; genus Sequoia; species Sequoia sempervirens. Next base: position 159,495 of record VDFB02354004.1, read on the forward strand.
CTAGAGTGTTTTCAATTAAATCCTACTCATAAGATGGTCCATTCAACCATATATTAGATATCTTTTGCATACCGTCTTCATCCAGTATGTTTTCCTTTCATACCACATTGTCATTTAGAGGCACAAAATTCAATAAATACACCACAATGCATGTAGCTAGGGTACCAAACCTAAAAGGGTAGCCTATATCCTTTGACAATTGTATATTCTCCATTAATTGATCCTTTATCAAACCACATAGGTCAAAGTCTTCACCTTCTATTATCATTTTATGAGCAATATATACTGTTCCTACCAAGGTTGATCCTTCTTAGTTTCTAAAGAATATTTTATATGAAATTCCATGTGTAATATACTTTGTTAAAGGATCTTTGATCCTAGAAATCACCAGAGCCCTCTGATCTCTGGTTATTCCAGTTAGGGATTTGACCTCTGCATTTCGAATCAATTTTTTTTTCAAAACGTCACCAACTTTGAACAAACCTGATAAATTTTTGATTACATCCTTAAAAATATGATAGGGTTTATCCAGAGTAAGGATATCTCCATCCATTCTATTTAGGATAAACCGAACTACCTCTGCATTGACGAAATGAGGGAATTCATCCCAAATATCCAAATTCTTGTGTTTCTCTCCTCCAAGCCTTCTCAATTTGACGGTTGACAACGAATTTATTACATCCCTGATATTTTGACTACTATATTCGTCCAAAATTACTAATCCTTGGATTTGCTTCATTTTCTGTACTAAACAGGGTTCTACTGATCACCAAATAGATATGAATTTGACAAGCAATAGTAATACCTAGAGAATTTTTTGATAAATTGACTTTTCACTCCTTCAAAATTTTGCTGAAAAAGCTCTTCAACTGTTCTCCTTCAATGCACGGTGACAAATGAGGGTTCCAAGTGCCCTTTTATAACTTCACATACTTAACTTTCTACTGCATTAAATGAGTTTCCCTAGAAGTTCTGGTTACACTGCAAACTTAGACAACAAGCGAAGAATATGACTTCAGACCTTCAACATTTCATCTAACTCAACAAATGATTACAGGTGCATTTGACACTGAATAACACAACTTTTGATGACATCCTGCTATCCGGAACCAACTACACATGGGGGAAAAAATATTTTTATGAAAAACTCCCCCTAGGCCACTGGCCTAAAATCAATTGCCGGAAGAATTATCAAAGGGGGATTTTGGTACAGCCTTACTTCCTTCATTTGATTCACTTTTCTTTACCCACATTTTCTTCATATGATCTCTTATCTCTTCCATAGATGCCTTTTCTTTTCCTTTTTTGTCTTTCTATGAATTTCTTCCTTAATAAACCAGACCTCTTTTATTCATGTTTTTGTTCCTGCAGAATCTTGCAATGTGCCCAAATTTGTTACAATTGTAGCATATCATATATTTTTTTGTGTACCATCCATTCCACTAATTTATTCCTGATCTGCATTGATTAGCAACATGTCCAAATCTTCCATAGGTATAGCATTTAATATTACTTGCACTGACAGACATACTTTTGCATTCTAATGACTTATGACCAAAATTCTTGCATTTAAAACACTGACCAAAAATGATGGAGTGCTAAGATTTATCTTTTTCCTACACTGAGAAGCCATATGACCAAATTTATTACAAACAAAGCAGTATCCATTAAATTTTTGAGCATTGGGTTGCCTTACCGAATGTATTATGCCTTGGTTTTTCTTTTCAAGGTTCTTCTGTTTAGATCCAAAGCTCTCACCCTTATCATAGCCAAGACCTCGCTTGTCCTTAGTATCCTTTTGTCCTTTAGTTATCTCATCAAACTTAGTAGAACTTATCCTAAACTTCTCCTTGAATTCATTTGTAGTAGCAAGCTCATTTCTAAGAATAACTACCTGTCTCTCAAGCTCTAGTTCATTGTTTCTGGATTGTTGTAGTTCAATCTATAGCTGAATGAATTCATTATTAATTCTGCTACATTCTTCAAATTTTTATTTCAAGGACTGGGCCAGATTCTCCTCTTTCTTCTTTCTTTCTTCAATCTCTTTGGTTAACTTCATCACCATAGATTCCATTTCAAGCTTTAGAGTTGTATTGTCCTTAGCAAGCTTTTCACATTCTTTTGTTATTTCTCTTAGGGTTTGATTTAGATGGACATCATCCAAAACTTTGCTTTATTTTTGCTTCAACTGATCACATAGTTCCTTCCTCTTTTCCCTTGACTCATTTATTTTTTCCTTCAGAGATTGAATGAATTTTTCTGCAGCCACAAGATTCACTTTTAGTTCCATGACCTCTGCTTTAGACTGATCAAGATCATCAAGTGCCACCATGAGCTATTGTTGAAGACCACTAGCGTCCATTGTAATTCAAGATCCACCTCAAGCTGTTAAACTTCAGAAGAGGAACCGTGCTCTGATACTAATTGTTGGACACTGAGACATAGCGAGGGAGGGGTGAATCAATGTTCCCGCAATATTTTGATTTTCAAATTGGATCTTAAACGCTATCAACAACAATGATTAAAATTCTTAATAGCATTCCTGACATATAAACGAAGGCAACAAGCACATTAAAGAACACCATAACACAAATTTTAGGTGAAACCACGTGGGGAAAAAGGCTCCACGATTAAGTTAATCCCACAAATACTCTGTTAAAGTATGACAAAGAACCGCACATTCGGGAACATGCCAGAGCTCATTGCTCAAAGAGAAGGCTCACTTGCCTACAAAATATGTTTGATTACAAAAAATTGAACTAAGGAGCCATAGAATCTACAAATGCATAGTTTGGATTTCAGTAGGCTTTTCTAATTAGATTCCGGATCTTTCTATCTAAGTTCACTTCTGCTCTCTGCCTCTGCTCTGTGCACACGCCAAGCCTTCACCGCTATTAAGAATGTATAAATGACTATCCTTTTTCCACGCAAAGAATCTTCTTGATCCTCACACCTTTCTATCTCTACACACATACACTCACACACACACCAAAATTATTTTCTGATCTCCTTTATATACCCGCTAATAGGAATTTGTTATATGTCCGCTTCAAAACAAAACATAATACTTTTCCTTATGTCAGCCCAAATCATCAGTTTAGAATTGATGCGTACCCACACAAGTTGGATAGAATATAGTAGGGACCCAAACCAAAATTCCAAACATGAGAAATAACTAAACACATACTCCACATACATCCGCAACACACCATATACACCAGGTCAGCCAGAATGAGAAAAATAGGCAGTAAATCATTCTACTGAATCTCTTAACTCGTACTCTGATTAATGTGACACCACAAAACTTTCCAATAGGATAGCATACGTGCTAAACAAGCTTCCCTAAGGATCCACACCACAAAATGGTGATCTGGTGAAGTATTTAGATCGACTTGTCAACCGGATGTCATGTTCTTCATACATTATGTCAGTAGATTACAAACTTACTTATCTTGCCGGTAGGAGCAACTTCAACACTGTGGACCATACTGCTTACTCTAGTTTCCATCAATGACAACACAAGAATCCAAAAGACAGTCACTCAAATCCATATGCCAACTGCCTGATTTCTCATGCATCCATTCAATTGGTTGGTCATAGGCTCTTGAGAGCACTCCTAATTTGAGTTTGAGAATATGAGTTTGCAAATTTTCAACACTTTCTCCACATATTTATCATTCTATTTATCCTTATGTCTCTATGAAAAGAGACACCAATTGAAAATATTACTTGACAAATGGATGCATCTTTTCTTTACCAATCACCACCTTTCTTAAGACATAAATCACTCTTTAATATGATCACTACATTTATAATACTAAGCGATTCCCCTTCATATCATAATCACTCCATATTTAATTCACTCATTTTTTCCAATACATTCATAGCATTCTCATGATAGATAATCACTACTTTTTAATGTATCTTATTATATAAATTGTTGCTTTTGTATCACCTTTTTTATTGCTCCATTTCTTGATATGAGTTACTGCTCCATAATTAATAGATGAATCACTACACCTTAATCTTCTTTATATCTCTAACTTGGGTGACTTAAATGTATATTCTTTTATAAAGATTAATTTATTTGAATCTCCTTATACTCATCGGCCATGTATTAATTTAATTTTTAAACCTCATTAATGTAAGTTGGCCTCATCTTTGGTATAAAATTGACCATTTAACAAACAAGGATTTAATTCAGCATTGTCATGCTTGAAGTCGATCATCTTTTTCATCTCCTTTTGATGATCTAAATGATGCAATTTATGGCCTTTAGCCTTTGTACAATGATAACTTTATTAATCTTCCTCATGTATAAGATGAAGTCATCCGATGTGTGCGATTTTTTTTAGCAATTAAATGGGTTATTACAATCTCCCGTCCTTGGAATTTCTTGCCCACAAGCAATCTTAGATTAGGAACTTGGAGAACTTTCTCATTTTCCCACATAGCATCTTCCATGGTTAAATCCTTCCATTTTATGACGTATTCTTTGATGAATTGTTTCCTCAACCTTTTCTCCCTTTTGTCTATAACTTCATCGAGAATCAAGACTAACTCGCCTTCTTTGTTCAAGGGTGGGATTTTAGTGGAGGTGGTAACCTATTTTCCTAGAGCCTTTTTGAGGCATGACACATGGAATACATTATGTATTTTACTGCTTTCCATAAGTTCCAGTTCATATGCCACTTCAGTTATTCTCTTAATCACCTTATAAGGTCCATAGAATCAGGGATTCAACTTCTCGACACCACTCTTCTTCAAGGATGATTGTTGATATGGTTATAGGTGGAGGTAAACCAAATCCCTAATCTCAAAACTTTACTCATCTCGATTTTTATCTACATAGATATTTTTCTGATTTTGGGTGTGTTGTAAATTATTCTTAAGGGACTTAAGAATATCTTGACATTCTTGGACCCATTCTTTGGCCTTAGGTGCATTAATTTCTTTGAATGTCATATCTAAGAATGGTGAAATTTCATATCCCTATAATGCTTTGAATGGTGTCATTCCAATTGATATGTGATAAGTAGTGTTATAACAATATTCTTCCAAATGAAGCCACTTAATCCATGTCCTCTACGTGCCTACTACATAGTTACACAAATAACCTTCCACCCATTTATTTACAATTTTTGTTTTCCTATCTATTTGTGGGTGGTAGCTAGTATTGGGTGTTAACTCTGTGCCTGATAGTTTGAATAATTCAGTCCAAAAGATACTGAGAAATCTACTATCATGGTTACCCACTATGTTTTTAGAAGTCTATGGAGCCTGAATATTTCCTTGAAGAACAATTCTGCAACTTGTGGTGCTTTGTACTCAAAAGGGATTATGAAAAAGTGGGCATACTTAGTTAGCTAATTGACAATCGAAAAGATACAATCTTTACCATGGACCTTAGGGAGTTCGGTGATAAAGTCCATCGAGATGCTCTCACATTTTTTCTCTAGAATGGGAAGAGGTTGTAATAATCCTGTTGGGAAGGTATGTTTCACCTTATTTTTTTGAAACGTAGTACATTCCCAAACAAAGCAAAGGACATCATTTTTTATGCCCTTCTAAGAGATCCTTTCTCTAACTTGCTTGTAGGTCTTAAAGTATCTTGGGTGTCCTGTCAGTGGTGTCTCATGAATATCCCTCAAGATCTCCTTTAGTTTTGATGTAGATACTAGGTAGATGTGATTTTTATATTAAATGATGTCATCTACTACCTTTTATTGACCATCTTGAACTCTCCATTAGTTCACGTGAAAAAGTGTTTTTTGAATATTCTACTAGTAGATGTGTCTTCCAATCAATTGAGATTTTAGATAATGAGCAAATGGTTGGTTTTCGAGATATGCATCGACCAACACATTCCTCTTTCCTTTTATATATTCAATATCAAAATCGTATGCTTGGATCTTACTAACCCATTTTTGTTGTCATTCATTCAGGTCATTTTGCTCCAAGAAGTATTTCAAACTGTTATGGTTTGTTTGTACTACAAACTTTCCACCAACTAGATATTGTCAAAACTTGGTCAATTCATGTATTATGGAAATCATCTCCTTGTCATATATCGAGGACAATATTTCATTTTCTTTTAATTTACTTGTTTTGAAAGTGATAGGGTGACCATTTTGCATCAAGATTGCCCCGATTCCTTCTCCCAATGTATCACATTCTAGTACAAAGGGCTTATTGAAATCTGGCAGGACAAGATTTGGACAAGTTCTCATGATCCCCTTCAACTTATCAAACACCCATTGTGCCTCATTTTTCCATTTAAATTCCCCTTCTTCGTTAGAATTGTTAGGGGGGGGCCAAGTTGGGAAAACCCTTTAAAAAAACTTCTATAATAACTACACAACCCATAGAAACCATGTAATTCTATGAGGGTCTTTTGTGGGGGCCAATCTAGAATGGCTTGAATCTTCTCTTGGTGCACTTGAACTCCTTTTACACTAATGATTGTAAGGAAGCTAAGGTAGTGGAACAACTTCCTACACTAATCTTGAGAGGAGAATTATGCAAAACTTTTATAGATCTTTAACAGTTACAAAAACTTAAACATAAATATCATGCATACCATGACACAATGATTTATGTGGGTAAAACCCTTTCAAGAGAAAAATCCCACACTCCAAAATCTGCCCAATATATTATTCAGTAAATCATAAAGATTACAATATAATTGCAGAGCAAGCTTCTCATAAGAGTATCACCACTCAGAGATCAAGAGACAACACGACTGCTAACAAACTCTCATAATACATCATCATCTCTCTCCCGCAACCGTAATACAACTCCCTCATAAAATAAAGTTACATTCTAGGGCAAGACATGCCAACAAAATATCCACCATTAGATCTAAAACCTAATAATTAACGGTCTAGATTTACAATGTATCATTTATATAATGTATGTCGCCATTTTAGAAGTTTCCTAAAAAAGTTAAAAAAAATATTTACAAGCATCACACTCCTCCCCTTGATGCCATTGCATCAATATTACCCCAATTCCTTCTCCCAATGTATCATATATATATATATATATCCTATCAACAATAACCTTTATATAATTGCAAGGTTGAGACACATTTCCCAAAAGTCTCCCTTGTCAAATACATACACGAAGCGGTATAGGGGAAGCAGGCATTGTCTCTTAATTGCTAGAAGCCAAGAGCCTATAATCTCTAAAACACCCTAATGAACTTCTCTATGCTCATAGGCTTAGTTAAAGAATCAACAACATTCATCAAATTATCTACCTTAACTAGCTTCACCCTGCCATATTTGACCATATCTTGAACAAAATGATATTGTACATCAATGTGCTTGGTCTTGGCATAAAATGTTCAGTTCTTTTGGCTAGACATATCGCACTCTAACTGTCGCTATAAATTATCACTGCACCCTATTTTATTCCAATATCTTAACATAGTCTCTTTAGCCAAATGGCTTCTTTACAAGCATGAGTAGCTACCATATACTCTACTTCAATAGTATTCAAGGATACCATAGCTTGTCACTTACTCATCCAACTGATTGTACCACCTAATAATGTAAACACATAAGCACTAGTGGATCGTCTGCTATCAATATCACCTACCCAATCTGAATCCACATAACCATGAATATTAAGGGAAATATCATCTTCAATCATATTACTATGATAACACAAGGAATAGTATGACATACCACACAAATATTTAAAGTCCCTTTTAATTGCATCCCAATGAACTCTACTAGGATTAGAAATATACCTAGAAAGAACTCCCACTGCTTGGGAAATTTTTTGTCTAGTACAAATCATAGCATAAATAAAACTTCCAACTGCACTCTAGTAAGGCATCTCTCATGTCTTCCATTTCTAATGGAGATTTTGGACAATTTGAAATAGATAACTTTGTTTCAACTGAAATAGGAACACACAATGGTCTACAATCATGTATGTTAAATCTCTATAAAATTGAATTGACATACTTACTTTGGCCAAGCCATATCTTTCTATTAACTTTGTCTCTTTTAATTCCCATCCCAAGAATGTTTCTAGTTGCACCAAGATATTTCATTTCAAATTTAGTAGCAAGTTGAGATTTCAGTTCTAAAATCATACCTTTCCCTTTGCCAATAAATAACATATCATCAACATATAATGCAATAAAGAAGAAAAAATCACAATCAATTTTATAATAAACACAATGATCTGATTTACAATGCTGAAATCCCAAACTCAATGCATATGTATCAAATTTCTTGTACCACATCTTAAGACTTTGTTTTAAGTCATACAAAAATTTCTTCAATTTTCAAACCAACTTACTTTTACCTTTCACCACATAGTGCTCTAGTTGTTTCATATAAATATCCTCCTCCAAGTCACCATGAAGGAAAGTAAGTTTCACATCCATTTTCTCAACTTCTAAATCATAAGCAACAACAATAGCAAGCAAAAATCTAATGATTCTTCATTTTGCAACAAGAGATACTCCTAGCTCAACTTCCTCAACAGGTAACACTGCAATAACCTTTCCTTGCTTTCAATATCCATTTAGACTAATATTTTCTGGGCTTTTATTTTGCAACCAATAAGGTTTCAATCCTTCAATCATTTGGTACAGGGTCCCCATGTGTCAGTACTTTCAAATAGCCATTTCCTTCATCCATAGTAATCTTGATTCTACATAATCCTTACTAATGCCTCTTCCATAGATTTTGGTTCATCCATGTTAGTATTCAAAGAAAAAATGCATCTCCAATCATCAGGTGTATACCTTTCAAGTGGTTGTCTATTCCTTGTAGACCTACAAACAAGTTGATTTGGAGGTTCTTCTTCCTCTTCTAAAGATCTAGAGCTAGATGAGCTCTGCTCAACTTCTTATCTATCCTTGGGCCTCAATTCAACTTTCGGGTGTAGAGAGAGTGAATCCATCTTCACATCTGTTTACTTTTTTTTTGTTCTGTGTAACAAAAGAAGGCTTAGTTTCTCTAAACATAACACTTCTACTACTAGTATTACCTTTTGTACATATGAACCCCGACATCCTTCACCATAACTATGTCACGGAGTAGAGATACATTTTGCATCTTGTTCTTTCCTTTGTTCCTTTCTCCTCCTTTTGTGTGCATATTCTCACAACCAAACACTCTAGGGTGTCTTAATAGAGTACGCGGCTAAACCAATTTACCACTATATGCATCTTATCAATAAGAGCTGATGCAGAAGACCTATTAATCTAGTAATAGGTAGTGGCAACAACTTCATCCCAAAACCTTTGTTCTAGGCTAGCACCACTCAACATACTCCTAGCCTTCTCCATCAGTTTCTTGTTCATTTTTTCTACAACTCCATTCTATTGTGAAGAATACAGAGTTGTCTTTTATCTATGAATACCACAATCTTTACATAATCTATCAAAGTCATTAGAGAAAAATTCAATGCCATTAAATCAGTCCTCAAACATTTTATTTTCTTTTCAGTTTACAACTCAATCAATGCTTTGAATTCTTTAAATTGATTAAAACCTCATATTTGCATTTTAAATAACCATGTCCTTCTACTATAATCGCCGATAAATGATAGGCTGTGCTTGTCGGATTTGCAATTGGAAGGAACATATAGGACCAAGCATCACTTAATGAATAAGATCCAATACACCACAAGATTTATGAGAACTTGAGTAAAACTAAACTTAGTTTTTTTTTCCATAAATGCAATGCTCACAAAAATCATATTCAAGATTACAATCAGACAAACCTTCAACAAGGTTTTTATTTTTCAAGGTCCTTAGACCATTTTCTCCAATGTGGCCAGGTCTCTAGTGCCATAACATAGTTTTCTCTACATGTAACTTTGATTTAGAAGAAAGAGCACCCTTGGGTACCCAAAATCCATGACCATTTGTTGAAGGTAAAACCATCACCTCTTCCACAGACTTGCTTTTTACAGAAGTACTATTACACTCAATAGTGCATGCATCAAGCTTATACAATGTGTCATATCTAGCACCTCTAGCAATCGCCATAGCACCTCTAACCATCTTGCATCTTGCATTATAAAATACTACTTGCACACCCGCATTTATTAGTTTTCTCATAGATAACAAATTTCATGCTAATCCAGGGATATGCAACACACCATTAATCCTTTTTATTCTACCATCAAAAAACCTGATTTTAACTTTACCATGGAAAACAATGTCTAAATGAGAATTATCACCCAAGTACACCTTACCTCCATCAAATTCTTCATATTCAGAAAACCAATCTCTATTAAACGTCATATGGAAAGATGCACCTGAGTTAATTAACCATGCATCATTACCTACATGAGTTTCCAAAGCTGTAATGAATGTGTCGCCATCTTCCTTCTCGAACTCAAAATCAAAATCAAATTTCTTCTTTTTCTTCTTATTTTCTTCTTTGCATTCCTTACAAACATGTCTAGGCTTATCGCAGTTCCAATGAATAACTTTGGACTTTCCAGGAGATTTAGATCTCCCCCTGGACTTGGATTTGTCACGCTTCTCATTCTTCTTACCTT
>VDFB02354005.1:0-22662 GCA_007258455.2 Sequoia sempervirens
TAGGTTGGTAATTTTTCTTCAAAATGTCCCTTGAAATATTCTGATAAGAGAATTAAAGATCCTAGAAGAAATAAGGTGAAGAAGAGTCTCTACTCCATGAAAGATTCTTGCTTTACAAAAGATGATGAATCTAGTGGTCCAAATTGTTGAATGAACAAGACAACAAAGAGGGGGGTGAATCATTTGTATCTAATCAAAACATCAAAACCCTCAATAGTAATCATATCCACATGCATTCATTAAACCCTTATTTTGTTAATGTAATTAAACTTGAAATTCAAATAATAGAAACTGAAACACCAACACCATACACAAGAGAACACCATATTTACATGGAAAACCCAATGAGGGAAAAACCATAGTGAGGATTAGCTCACAATATAAGTAATAGTAAAACTAGTAAAAGAGGGCTCACTACCAATATAGGATACACTATCCAAAAGGATCACATCTAGGGCTCATTGCCATAGAGAGAACAAGAAGATAGAAGAGAAATGTTACACATAGAATACTTCTCAATGCAACAAGGAATCCACCACAATTTCTTGCACAATTTTTCAGCCTTGCTTCAATGATTTTGTATGCCTTCAGCTCAATACCTTTAGGAAGCCTAACATTGAAATTCTCACTACTCTACTCAAATTCCCATCACACACATCAATCACATTGATCTTACATCTATCTTACTTCTTTATTGCTTCCCCTCTACATATCACAACAACACCACAATTATTTATACCATCCATAACTTCAAAAACCTTCTCCTATGTTGGCAACTATCTATTACACTTACAAATTCAAAATAGGTCAGAACCTAAGCATTCTTGTGGTGGATAGGGATGAAGGTGACACAAATAACTCCTTAAGTAGGACCAAAATAGATCCTAACACACCTTAACACACTTTCATCAACTTCTCATGTAGTGATAACACAAGGTTGGCCAATACTCGTGCTAATGGTGCAGTCAAGGATAGAGGGTCCAAAAATAGGACTATCCAGCCTTGTAGCAAGAGTAAAAACAATGAAAACTAAAAGAATTGGAATGAAAATCACACATGGAAATATAGATAATGATCAATGATTTACTGGCAACATGCCTTGCCTTCTGGTTTATAGATTATAGAAAGATATGGCATTAAGCCCAAAAATATAGTGCGGGTTGAAGCCCTTATCTATCACTACTATCCTTCTATTTGAATTATTCCTAATGAAACTACATGATGCCTATATATACTAATTCCCAGCTCCAGAAAAGGTTTGTGTTGGCCTTGAGAGGTCTCAAACCCCAAGTTGATGAAACGCATGAAAGGTCAACCAAAACATATGATTCTCTTTTGATCCTCAAACAAACATGATGTAGATCAAAATGAAGGTTCCTAGATGAATGTAAATACTTATGGAATTGTCTCATGAGATCCGTATGTCATGGGGTAGGTCCACACACTTGAAAAACAAATGTTGGTCTATGAATTCTCTCTATCCAAATACAACTAATGTACTATTAATGATAACTTCGTACTGGAATCTCTAAAACACTTGAATTATGGATATAAGGGTATGTGCAGGATCATGATGGGCCAAAAAGTGGCAATATGATGGGTATATGGATGACAAATTTTCTTTTACCCAAAATTGATGAAACGAAAAGGGTTTTTAAAGGAGATTCTCAGCTTTCCACCAATATAAATTATGTTTTTCTTTGAATTTAATAAGTAATTATTATTCATTTTCTATTTAAATTATGACTAAAGTCCTAATAGATGGGTCGATTGAAAAATCTATAGCTTTCAAGCGATTATCACATTTTTTCAATCCAAAACATCGTCATTCTGTCTTAAGTATACTATAGGATTAAAAATAAAAAATAAATTTCATGAAGTTTTGACCAAGTTAAGGTGGTCGGACATACGATCTTTTATATTTTTTAAAAGTTGTAATAAAAAATTCATAATTAATTATTTACTTAGAAAAAAATTGCAAAAAAATATGCATCACATGAGGACATGAGTGCTCTACTTATATCTAAAATATTATAAAAAAATATTATCATTTTATTGTGGTTAGAGGGTGGTGGATAGACACCTACTTATTTTTCCTAAAATTTAAGTACTACTACATTGAAATTTCAAATTTTCACCAAATGGATTTTTTTTAGAGCATAAACCTAAGTAGTTTAGAAACTACATTCAATTTGCTACAAATTCTATTCTTATATTTTTTGAGAATAATATGAACAACATTCAAATTTTTACGTCAAGTTGCCTAACTCTGATTTTTCTATTTTTTTTGCCACTTAAGGGCCTATTTTTTCCATGATGATCCTACACATACCCATGATGTAGATGTTGTCATGAAGATCATATATCTTTCTTTGCAAGCTCTAATGTTACAATGTAGTATGAAACATTGAGACTGGGTCCTGACAGCTAACTACTGAAATGCAAGAAAACATGAATGCAAATGTTTTTGGTTGATGCAAGATTTCTTGCAACCAGGGATTCTCCTACATCAGACACCTGAGGTTGAAGAAAAGTGAGCCTCTCAATTTCCTAGGGCTAGAGGAAAATTAATGAGGTCCACCTCAGCCTAAGAAATCCATGATGAATCTTTCTCCAGTCTTCCTTTCCATCTAACTAGATATTCCTTGTATTACCTTCCTATGGTGCTACGACCAACTTTGATTTCTAATATCTCCTCAATTTCCTCTGGATGATGTGCTATCAGGTTCGATAAACCAACTTATCTATCCTCTGGTGACTCCCCTTCATGATACTGGTACAGGTCTAGAATTTTGAATATAGGTGATATTCCAAATTCCTCTGATAGTTCCACTTCATATGCATTTGCATAATCAAACTTCCTGATGATCTTACAATTTCCAAACTTCTTCATCTTCAACTTGTTGTATGTCCCAACCGGAAATCTCTCTTTTCCCAGATATACCATTACCTCTTCTCCTACTGCAAACTCCCTATGTCTCCTCTTCTTGTCTGCTTTCTCCTTGTAGGTATTGTTCATTTTCTCTAGATGCTCCTTAACCTGAGTATGCATTGTTTCCATGAATCTTGCAAATTCTTCTACCTTTGCAATCCTTTTATTCTCCATACTAATGTCTCTTAATTCTGCTACTCCTTTGGTTTTTTTTCCTGTCACAATTTCAAATGGTGACTTCCTTATGCTCCGGTTTACTGAATTGTTGTATGAAAATTATGCTTGTAGTAGTATCAAGTCCCAATTTCCTACCTTAACTTCGATCAAACACATCAACAAGTTTCCCAAACTCCTATTTACCTCTTATGTCTATCCATCTGTCTATGGGTGAAATTTTGAACTATACTTCAATTTTGGCTTCATGTTCTTCCACAATGTCCTCTAGAAATATCCAATGAGTTTAGTGTTCCTGTCTGATACTATGCTCTTTGGTAGTCCATGTAATCTCACAATCTCCTTGAAAAATAGGTCTACAACATGTACTGCATCACTAGTTTTCTTACAAGGTATGAAATGCACCATCTTAGAAAATATATCCACAACAACAAATACAAAGTCAAATCCTCTCAGTGTCTTAGGTAGTCCCAACACAAAATCCATGCTAATGTCTTCCCATGGTCTCTTCGGTACTATCAATGGTGTATACATTCCAGTGTTCTCACTGTTTCCCTTTGCAACCTGACAAATCCTACAACCTTGAACATCTCCTGACATCCTTATACAATTGTGGCCAAAAAGAGTTCTCACTCACCAATGGTATAGTCTTATCAATTCCAAAACTCCCTACTAATCCTCTACAATGCTTCTCCTTGATCAAATTCTCTCTCATTGAACTTCTAGGAATACATAACTATTTTTTCTTGAATAACATACCTTCCTGAATGAAGTAATCCAAAAAATTTCTTCTATCTATCTCCATAGGTTCCTTGCAATCCTTCCATGCCTCTGCAAAACCAATGTCCTCCTCATACATATGCTTCAGCTCTTCAAAACCCAATGCTTTAATTCTCATCTCTTTCAACAAACTTCTCCTTCTCAATGCATCTACAACCTTGTTTGACTTTCCACTCCAGTGCTTCAACACAAATGTGTAACTTTGCAAGAATTCTACCCATCTCATATGTCTCTAGTTCAACTTCCCTTGACTATTGAAATACTGTAAAGCTTGATGGTCCATGTACAACACAAAATTCTTAGGCAATAGGTAATCTCTCCACTTCTTCAAGGCTTGTATTATTGCACAAAATTCCTAATCATAAAATGAATATCTTTTCCTGGCATCATTCAATTTCTCACTAAAGTAGGCTACTGGTCTCCCCTCTTGACTTAACACAACTCATACTGCACTTCCACTAGCATCAAAATCTACTTGGAATACCTTATCAAAGTCTGGTAGTGCCAACATAGGTTGTTTTGTCACCTTCTACTTCAACAAATCAAAACTATTATGTGCTCCTGATGTCCAATTGAATTCCTTTTGGTCACCCCTCATTGTCTCTGTCATAGGTGTACAAATACTACTAAAATTAGAGCTTCTGGTAATTAAAGCTTGCTAGTCCATCAAATAATCTTACTTCTCCAACATTCATAGGTGAAGGCCATTCAAATATTTCTCTAACCTTCTCAGGGTCCATCTTCAAACCTTTCGCATAAATCACAAATCCCAAATACACTATTTCCTCCTTCATGAAACTACATTTCTTGATGTTTATCAATAACTTCTCTTCCCTTAGGCTCTGAAATACTTGTTTGATGTGCTCCAAATTTTCCTCCTTAATCTTACTAAATATTAGAATATCATCCAGATAAACAATGGAAAACATACCCAAGAATTTCTTCAAAACTTCATTCATCAACCTTATAAACATAATAGGTGCATTAGTTAGTCCAAATGGCATGACCAACCACTCATACAATCCCTCATTTGTCTTGAAAGAAGTCTTCCATTCATCTCCCTCTCTGATCCTGATATGATGGTATCCACTCTTTAGATCTATCTTGGTGAAATACTTTGCTCCACTCAAACTGTCCATGATGTCATCCATCCTAGGAAATTGGAATCTATACTTCACAATGATCTTAGTGATAGCTCTTGAATCTGTAAACATCCTCCATTCTCCACCATTCTTAGGTGCAAGTACAACTAGTACCACACATGGGCTCATACTCTCTCTGATCAATCCTTTCTTCAATAATCCCTCTACATATCTATTCAACTCCGCATTCTCTCTTGGTGTCATTTGGTGTACAAATTTATTTGGTAAACTAGCTCCTATAATAAGATCTATATTATGGGTGATACTTTGAACTAGTGGTAATCCATCTAGCACATTCTCTGATACAAGATCTTGGTACTCTGTTATCAATTATATGACTTCCTTCTCCAATGATTCTTCTTCTCTTGTGGTCCTCTTAGCATCTAGGGCTCCACACTTCCTTGGAATCAAAGAAAAACATAGGTTCTCATGTCTCAATCCATCCATAAATTTCCTTCCATCTACCAAATTGATTCTAGTTGTTCACATACTTCACTTTCAGGCTCATCTTCCAAAGGTGTCAAGGTGATTCTCTTTCCATTAGACGTTATGGTATAGGTATTCTTTCTCCCATCATGTATAGCTTTCTTATCATACTGCCAAGGTCTACCCAACAACATATGACATACATCCATTAGCATAATATCACACAACACTTCATGATGATATGATCCTATTTTGAGTTTTGCTAGACATTGCTCACTTACTAGTATTTTTCTGTTCATCTTGAATCCTGGCTATCTTATAAGGCTGTAAATGTTTTCTTCTTTGTAAATTCAACTTTTTCACCATTTCCTCAGAACCTAGGTCATATGTACTACCACTATCAATGATAACTTTGCAACACATACCTACTACCTTGCATCTAGTCTGGAACAAACTTTTTCTTTGTGGTTCTTCCTTAGGTTCTTCTTTCTCCTGGAACAATGCTTTCCTCATGAATAATGATTCTCCCTTCTTAGGACTTCCTCTAGAACTCACTGGTTCTTCCTCTACATATTTGGTTCTTGCATGATTTTTAGCCTTCTTACATTCTTGGTGACACTCAAATTCTCTATGTCCTTCCCCTTTGCACTTAAAACAGGTTCCTCTAAAATTTCTCTTGTCATATCCCCTCTCATCTCTTCGGTATCCATCATTGTGGTAAGAATTATATCCTCCTTTATTATAGTGGTAAGAATTTATATCATCTCTTCCTTTATGGTATGAATTGGAATCCTTCTCTTCCTTATGGCATGAATCTATATCCTTTTTTGGCTCCCCATATTGTTTTTCTACTTTGAAATGTGATCTTCCTCTTTGAAATTTATGTCCTATTCCTCTCTACCTCTATTCATTCTATTTTTTAGCTTATCCTCCACCTTTAGTGCAAATTGGTATGCTTCCTCTACCGAATTCATCCTTGCTAGACTCAACTCTTCCTAAATGTTCATCCTCAGTTCATTGATATATCTTTCCACTTTCTCCTTGGTTGCTTCACTATGTCGGGTCTTGATGATCTTATGAAATTCCTCAGTCTACTCCTTCACAGTCTTTTCCTTCTATCTCAGGTTTTGCAATCTCTTCTGCAGCTCCAACTCATATTCCATAGGTACAAATTGATCTTCAAATTTTTCACCATTCTATCCCCTTTCACTATCTTCTCTTTGCCTCTTTTTATTTATCTCCAATTGAAATTCCTTCCACCATATTGCAGCATGTCCCTTCAACTTAATCTTTGCAAATCTCACTCTCTCTGAATCTTCAATTTCCTCATATTCAAAATATTCTTCAATGTCATTTATCCAATCAATCAACTCTTTAGGATTCAGGTTATCAATATAGTTTGAAATCTCCATTCTAGGTCGCTTTCCTATTTTTGAAATAGCCTTCAACATCTTCACCTGATTTGATTCTTCCTCTTCTATGATTTATTTGGTTAGATCTATAGCTTGAAATTCATCATCATCACTTTCATCATTAGGTCTAGGGTTTAAACCTTTTCTCCTACCTTCTTCAACAACATCAAAACTCACTTTCATCATTCACATCATTTCCATCATTTCATCCATCTTTCTTGCAACATTAACAAAAGTATGAATTCTCCTCAGTAACATCTCTTCCTAGAATCCGGTGCAACTATGTCAAGTTGGCGATCTGGCTACAAGGTTGTAATTGCCTCACAATCGATGATTTGTTGACAAAAATAAGTAGGCTACCTCAATTCGGTGATCTATCCACACAAATATCTTTTGGAACACCTTCACTCAACTTTTTTCTCCTCTACCAAGATTTTGTAACCTTGCTTTGATACCACATGGTGTAGTCAAGGATGGAGGATCCATAAATAGGACTATCTAGCCTTGCAACGAGAGTAAAAAAATGGAAACTCAAAGAATTGGAATGAAATTCATAGATGGAAATATAGATAATAATCAATGATTCACTGGCAACATGCCCTACCTTCTAGCTTACATATTACATAAAGATATGGCATTAAGAGTAGAAATATAGTGTGGGTCAAAGCTCTTATCTATCACTACTATCCTTCTACTTGACTTATTCCTAATGCAACTACGTGATACCTATATATACTAATTCCCAACTCCAAAAAAGATTTGCGTCAGCCTTGAGAGGTCTCAAACCCCAAGTTGATGAAACGTGTGAAAGGTCGGCCAAAACATATGATTCCCTTTTTATCCTTAGACAAACATGATGTGGATTAGAATGAAGGTTCCTCGATGAATGTGCATTCTTATGGAATGGTCTCCTGAGCTCTACAAGTCAAAGGATAGGTCCACACACTTGAAAAGCCAAGAATGGTTTGTGAATGCTCTATGTCCAAATACAACTAATGTTCTATTAGCAATAAATTCATACTGGAATCTCTAAAACACTTGAATTCTAGATATGATGTAGATGTTTCCATGAAGATCATCTATCTTGCTACCCAAGCTCTGATGTTACAATGTGGTACAATGCATTATGAAACATTGAGATTGGGTCCTGACAGCTAACTATTGAAATGCAAGAAAATATGAATGCAAATGTTTTTGGTTGATGCAAGATTGCTTGCAACCAGGTATGCTCCTGCATCAGCAAAACACCATAAAACATTAAGTACACACTTCCTTAAATCAATCTAAAAAATTTGGACAGAAAAATTCACTTGAAAATGATCAAGAATAATCCACAAACTACTTAAGATTCATCAAACACTTCATCCAAGCTTGCATCATATAAATAATTAAACCCAAAATACCTGGTGAACCTTATTCGCATAATGACAAATGAAACTCACTTTGTACTACACCAAATCAAGTAAAATATTGAATAGAGAAAGATATAACCATTATAAGCAACTTCCCAAATCTGCATAACCTAAAGCCAAATAGCAGAGAAACATGGAGAAAATGCATTTCTCCCAAGCCACATAAAACATCACTAGAAAATTGATTCACACACTGGTGAAAATATCTCACACTGTACAATGATCCAAAAACCCAAATTATGAATGTACCAACCTCTGAAAACCTTGAATAACCTATCAGATTTGCACCTGCATAGCATCAACATAGAAGAAATGTGGAGCACAATACCAAAGACATTTTGAATACTTGCACACAGTGTCTACTTTGTTTATCAAATTTTCTCAAAAGGACTAGGAAACCAAGTACTAGAGACATCAAATTAGCTCATTACTTCATCCCAACTCATATTCAAACACTGCAACATAAATATAGCTCCATGTACTCACAACACTTCCTCAATATCTCAAGTACACATGCACAACCTACAACAACCTATTTATCACAATTTTCCCAATATCCTCGACATGCAACAATCTTGCTTAATGCATAGTTGATTGTTCATGATGTTTTTTGCACAACAACAACGCAGACAAAATATGAAATCATATCTCTCTTGAAAGGTAAATCTCTATTAAGAAGCCTCAAGAGATAACCCAAGGGTCTCTAATGTTAGGTCTTGAAAATGCATAAACAACTCAGATAACATGTGAAAATGCTGGTAATCACAAAGGGACCTTACTACAAGCAAATACTAAATCTTGAACTTATTAGATCTAGCAATGTAATGATACTTTAGTCCTAAATCTAACTCAAATGATAAATAAATAACAAAATATTAGGGTTTCAAAAATATTACTAAATTTAACTACTCCTAAGATTAACAATGCAAATGATGAAATACTTGAAATGGACCAATACCTCATAAATAAATTCCTGCTTAACTAAGATAAATCTACAATCTCACAGAAATAGTGCAATCTTCTACGGTATTAAGATTTTCAAATCATGAACATTCATCCAAGACAACCCAATTGCAATTGAAATGAATAAATCTCCACAATTGAACTAATCACAATGAATATAAGGGTCCAGGCTAACTTTTCAAAGCAACTAACAATCAGCTAGCAGCAAAAATTATGGACCAGGGACTACTACAAACACTTCAAGCATCAAACCATAAAAACCATTGAATCAAATCTAAATCTAAATCTAACATATATCTTATAACCTTGAAAGATAAAATCATAAGAACCATGCAAGATAAGTCAACACAAAAGAGATCACCAAAAAATCACAATGTTTTCAATTGTATTGAATCATTGAATTTCAGCAACAACTCCAATGTTTTGTTACAAGACTTGCTCAGAAATTGACTAACTTCTACCTATGCTCTACCACCTAAATTTGCTCTTGTATCAAACTATCTCTATCTATGTGTCTATCTATATGTTACAAATGAGGTGAAATGCAAAATTTATAGGAACCTCCAAAGCATGTCGACATAGCCAGGGATTTACAATAATAAAATAGCCACAAACAAGTCGGCCTCACAAATGTTTACAAATAATAAATGGCTATAAAATAGGTCAGCCCAAGGAGAATTCAAAATAGGATAAATATGCATTAAATGCAAGAACTCATCCAGGTCGGCCTGTGATCTTTAGTACAATTCAGACCAAGGCATGGAAAATGATAGGGAAACACAAATTATTCAAGTTAAACACAAAATGATAGGAAACAAGGGGAAGAAGGAGAAACTGGGAAAATCTAACTAGACAGGAAAATCCCGAGGATGGGAGAAAACACGAATATCAGAAATCTAACACAATCCCACTCAATTTGATCAAAGATCACAAATTTGAGGACGCTGGGCATAAAACCAGTTTAACCTGAACCTCCTACATATATTATTTTAAATTCTAGGTTCATTCGAAAGAAAATTAAAATGCAATGGGGATGCCCTAGGCATGAAACCCTAAATTCAACCATGAATGCATAGAACAAGCCAGGAAATGCCCAAACACACAAGAATTCAAACTCCAAGCAAGACTAAAATGCCAAAGCATCCCAAGACCAAATATCACAACTCAATAGGATGCCAACAAGAAAGAAGAACAAGAATCCCAAAAAAAATTAGCTAAACTCAAAAACCCGATGGCCCAACAGAAATCCAAAAAAACTGGCCCATGTGAAATTCCGTGAAGGCCAAAAATCTCTGAACCACAGTGTAAATCAGACAGAGCCAGGCGTTGAATGAAATCTGGGAAAATCCGGGTGGACCGGAAAATCCTAGAATGGGGTAAAAACTCGGATATTTCCTAGAACTTAAGATTTTCAACATGTAACTTGGGGAAAATAATTGGGCAAGAAAGATAAATACTTGAAGCTCATGCCAAGGCAATGCAAAACCTCAAAAACAAAAGGCCAAAACAATAAGAGTGAAAGCAAAAGAGGGTCCCTGCTTTCAGCGGGGCGTGTGTGCAAAAATTGCACAACAAATGGCAACTCTGCTAGTGAAATTCTCTAGAATATTTCAATTATGAACAGGAATCATGAACCCAGAATCTCTGGTTTTTATCTCACTATCAAAAAAACAAATCAAGATGCAAGATTAAAGAATCAGAACCAAAGGTGGACTGAACCTTCCATAGACTGAAAATCTAAGGGTGTGCACATGAGTTCATTTCCTTGAGCTACTGTAGAAACCAAGTTCAACTAGGCTAGGCTACGTAAAGATTCTAACTCCAAAAGAAACCTAGATAGAGTCTCGCTACCTGTCAGGCATCTATAGCCCCGACGAGGTTATTGTCATGACTCTCCTAAACATAGCTCTACTATCAGCCAGGCGTTCATAGCCCCGATAGAGATATTCGGATACCTTTGATAAGTTGAATTCATTTGATTTTCAATATTTTCTCTTTTCTTCTTTTGATATTATTTTCTTTTTATTTTTTCATTTCAACCTGTGAGTAATGAATTTCACACTCATGGCTGAGAACCATAGTGGCACTGAAGCATAAATAATATTTTTCACCTGAAAAGACCTCACAAGGATCCTACAACAACCTCAAGATTTTTAAGATGTATAAGAGATATAACATTTTAGAATACTTCAAATTCAAATCAAACTAGTGACCCATCCTCTTTAAATGAAACATTTAGACTGCATGACGATAACAAAGACCTCAACCATCCATTCAAGACACAGGATCAAAGTTCATCAAGAAAATACTCAGAACAACCCTAGACAAAAGAATATTTGCTATGTAGGTGCAACACATCCAGAAGAAAACAAGAAAACCTCCAAATCAAGAGCAAAGAAAAAGTACCAAACCGAAAGCAAACCTAAACTAACCAAAACAAAGAAAGAAAACAAGAAAAGGGAACCTAATCTAACCAAAGAAAACAAAGCAAAAGAAACAAAAAAAGAAACCTAATCTAACTATGTATAGGAAAAGAGCTGAAAATAGCTCAAGACTGGAAATAATGCTTTAAATAATGCCCATTGACAGGCAGTGGGATATCCTCCCCAGTGAGAGTTTTCAAGCAGAAAGCATTATCTCCCAGGATTTCTGAAATCTGGTAAGGGCCAAGCCAAAGTTTGTCAAATTTACTATGGTCCCCCTTACGGTCATGGGCTTTATTTCAGTAGAGAACCAAGTCAGAAATATTAAAGGCTTTTACCTTGGCTCTTTTATCAAACCACCTTTTGACTACACCTAGATGTTTAGCAAAGTTCTCTAAGGCTTCATCTCTTCTTTCTTCAAGGTGTAACAACTCCTATAGTCGGGCTTCACGCCTATTCTCTTCATCATAATATTCATTAATGAACTGTAAAGTGGGGATCCTCAATTAGATTGGAAATATAGGTTCTTTTCCATACACAAGATGATAAGGGGAGGTCCCTATGAAAGTATTTTGTCTTGTACGATCTTCCCATAGAGAAAATCTAAGTTGAGTGTGCCAATCCTTGGGATTCTTTTCTAGTAACTTGCGGATGACTGTTAAGAGGTTTTTATTGGAAGACTCAGCCAACCCATTACCCTGTGGATAGTAATTGCATGAAAAATTTATTATAATCCCATGATCAAGGCCCAATTGGAAAATTTCAATGATGCAAATGCAGGACCATTATCACAAACTAAAGATAAAGGATATCCAAAGCAATTGATAATACCTGATTCAATGAAATTAATTACCACTTCAGAAGTACACTGTTTACAGGCAAGATATTTAGTCCATCATGTAAAATAATCAGTAACAGTAAGAATATAACTGTGTCTTGTAGAGGAAGGTTGATTGATGGGACATATGAAGTCCATCCCCCAATGTGCAAAAGGTTTTACCTCAAAGACCGGCTGAAGTGGAAGAGTTGCATACTTTTCTCTGGTTGCTGTAGTCTAACATATGTGGCAAGTTCTAACATTGTTGTGTGTGTCCTTGAACAGTGTAGGCCAATAATAACCAGCCCTCAGAATTTGGTTTGTAGTGGCATATGTAGACCCATGGCCAGTACCATATCTATCATGAAATTCAGCCATGACTCTCGCAGCTTCCTGTCTTCCTAAGCACCTCAGGTAGATACCTTCATGATCTTTCTTATATAGAACAACTCCCTTTAGCATGAAACTGTCACTCTTCAAATGTAATCCCATTCTCTGTATTGCTTTTAGATGGTCAAGACCCCTTTGAGTCAGGAGATAATGAACAATATCATCATACCATTCTCCAAGGGAAACATCTTCTAGATTGTAATGTTGGGCTGCAAGATCAGGGCCCATTTCTACCATTGTCCTTGTAAGTCCTTGCCCTCTTACCAGCTTCATGGGTTGGATCTCAATATCATACTTTTGTAACATAGTTACCCACTTAGCTCTGTGCTCTCCCAGCTCATTCTGCATCAATAATAGTTTGACTGCAGGATCAGGAACAATTGCAAACACTTTGTTTCTGAGAATATAATGTCTAAATTTCTTCACAGCTCTGACCAAGGCATAGGCCTTCTTTTCAACACTTGGGTATCTTAGTTCAACATCTTTCAATTGTGCACTCATGAATGCTATGGGATGTTCATTTCCTTGATCAGACTTTTGAGTCAACATAGCAGCATAGGAGTGATTAGAAGCAAATAAATATATATAGAATGGCTTAGCATAGTCTGGACTCACCAAAACCAGAGCTTTAGCGATAGCCCTCTTTATCTCTACAAATGTTTCCTTAGCTTCCGCACTGCATTCAACTTTGGCCTCCTACTTCAATATTGCATTCAATGGCTTGACAATTTCTACAAATCTAGTGATGAACTTCCTTACAAAGTTGATCTTGCCAAAGAATGACTTCATTTCTTTCTTGCTAGCAGGCTGTAGGATCTTGAGTATAGCTTCCACTCATTCTGGATCAATGGAAATTCCTTTCTCAGAGATAACATGCCCCAACAATTTTCCCTCTGTAACTCCAAAGATGCATTTCTTTGGATTGAGAGATATACCGAATTCCCTACACTTCTGGAATACTTTACACAAATCTGCTATATGATCACCCCTCTTCTTGGAAAATACTATCATATCATCCATACAAATGATTATGCACTTACCAATTATGTCCTTAAACATAATTTCCATGGCCCTCTAAAATGTAGCTCCAACATTAATCAAACCGATGGGCATTCTTCTGTAGGAAAAAAGTGCCCCACTTGGTAGTGAAGGTAGTTTTATGTCTATCTTCATACTACACCATGACCTGGTTGTATCCTAAATAACCATCCAAGAAAGACATCATCTGAGAACCATTGACAATCTAAAGTACTTCATCTAGTGAAGGTACTGGATAATTATCCTTTTTTGATGCTCTGTTGAGATTCCTAAAATCTACACACAACCTAATTTCACCATTCTTCTTCCTGACATGAACCAAGTTTGCAACCCAAGTTGAATGTCTAACTAGAAATATGATTCTGGTAGACAACAATTTATGCACTTCCTTCTATATTATAGGTTCTAGTAAGGCATTGATTGGCCTTTGCCTCTGTCTGAAAGGTTTTACTCCTAGATTGAGATGGATAGTGTGAGTTATAATTGATGTGTCATAGGTCTTTAAATCTTCATAACTCTAGGCTATCACATCTAGATATCTATGTAATGCATCAATTATTCCTTTCCTTTCTTCTAGAGTGCATACTTTGTCAATGAAGACATTCTTGACATCCTCTTGAGTTCCCATATTATACTTTTCACATTGTCCACTAATGGACTCCTTGGCATCTTGTTCCTGATCCCTAACCTTATCTAGAACAAAAATCCTCTCTAATTGCACCATTCCTCTGGGAATAGTATTGGTCTTCAAATTAAGTACTCCTTCCAAATCCATTTCTGCTTCTTGGAGTTCAGTTTTATCTATAATTTGAGAATAAAAAACATCTATACTTGTGATAAAATCTAAAATATGCTTATCGTCTCCAAATACCTAGAAGTTGGTGACATTGTTAGGCATTGAAGGCACTAGAGTCAATTCCACTATGAACTTCTTCAATCTAGACAGAGACAGAGGTTGCAATGTACTAGTTGCCTAAGTAAGAAAATCTGTTGTTTGATTCTTACTGCGTGGAATCAACTAAATGTTGAAGGCATCAAATCCTTCAATAAGGTCTTATACTCTATGTCTATAATTGGTTTTCTTCTGTCATAACAAGAGTACTATCTCCTAACTTGCTTGACTACCAACTCAGAATCCCAAAAAGCTAGTAAGATCTTAACCTTTTTATTTAGTGCCATTAACAATCCATGGACCAAAGCTTCATACTCTGCTACATTATTGGTGCAATGAAATTGAACTCTATGAGCAGAAAAGAAGGTCTTACCTCTAGGGATGATTAGTTCAAATCCTACCCCAGCTCCTTGCTTTGATTTGGATCCATCAAACCTTAAAGTCCAACAACCAGCAACTACATATTTCCTTATTATATCCCTTGCACTGTTGCTACTGGATGGTTCTTCAGAAAGCATCACTTTCTTATCCTTAGGGTCTTCTTGAACATTCTAGATATCAATTTTGACTACTTGAGTGGGATTGATACACTTATGCACTTGTTCTACTGCAGTCTGGCATAAGCAACAATCTAGTTTGACATGGGAGGCATTATGAACCATACACCAATTTGGAAAGAGAAAATCTCTGAAATTCATCTTCCTACCCATCTAAATTTGATCCTCAATGCATTTCTGAATGAATTATTAGAAATTATCTAGTAAACTGAGCTGATTATCTTCAAGATCATCTTCATTTTCAATTGGCTCCACCAAGGCTTCAGCACTACTGGATTCTATTGTAAGGTCAACAGGCGTTGTGTGGAACATAAAGACTTCCTCTACATCTGACTCCTCAAAAGGGGTTGCAAGCACATAATTTCTCATGATATCAAAATTTCATTCGAGGTGTTTTGATATTCTATAATCATGTACTTCATCCTAGGTTCTCTTTCAATTCTAATATGGTCTGGCACTCCCTTCCAGGGAAGCCACATATGAGAGTTATCAGTTGATACATATCCATTCAAGGCCCTAGTAAAGTCTCTTCCTAGAATCAGGCCATAAGCATCAAGTATATCAGCCACTTGTATATTAATAACCTGTTGAATCCTAGGATTAGAAGCAACCTGCATATGAATCATATTTAATTCCCCTACAATGTTAACTTCAGTCCTATCCAATTATGTAACTTTATTTTGGGAATTAGTAGGAGTAATACCCAAAGCTCGATAGACACCAAAGGACATCACATTAGTGGAAGCACCTAAATCTAATAAGCAATTATGCATGTGCTTACCAAATATATAGACCGAGATCAGGAATGGAGGATTCTCTATTTTTCCTTGAAACAAAGTTAAGGGAGTATCTACTTGAGCAACCTGAGTCATATCCTTCTCTTTTACCTTATCTCCATGAGGCACATGAACTTGATTATGAGTCTGATTTTTCCTTCCTATTGTTTAAGAGCTAGATACTTTATTGATACATTCACTAACTGATTTATCTTGGGATATAAAATTTTTATTGTAAGCTCCTAGAACTGCATTCCTAATAGTTGGAACCCTTAATAACTCAAATGAAGATAGACTTACTTTTAGCTTCTTGAGTTCTTTTGCAACATTTATAGCCAATTGTTCTTCACTTAAATCAGCAAGAGTCTCTCTTGGGTAGTCCACCATTCTGTCTTTGCTTGCTTCAACACTCCTTCCTTTGAAAAATACTGCTTAGACACATGAGAATACAATGGATTATTGCTGGCATTAGGATCTGGAGGTGTTGTGAAGTTGTTTGGTGGAATAGAAGTGGTGAAGGGGCCTCCAACCTGTGGATGTCTATGTGGCATGTCTCTCAAATCATACTTCTTAATAGGCCTCTGGAAAGTCTGTACCTCTTCAATATAAGCTTCTTCTTCATCCAAAGGGCCATTGTCATTTACTGGATTTTCATCAAATAATTGTGAAATCTCATCTCCATTACACACTTGATCTACCTCCTCCTTGAGCTGGTCTGATTCTTCCTTAGGCACATTGTCTTTGCTCTATGGAAAAGGAGCATGATTTAGTACTAACACTAGTGAATCATAGGGAGTAGATGGTACCATTTCCTGACCACTCGGGTTGTTCTCCACTTCATACTGGAATACTGAAGCTATTGTCTAAAATTCTTGACAATCTAAATAAGAATGCTGACTTGTTTTATGGAGCCTACACCATCCTGATAATGCAGCCTCAGCTAAATATACACCACTAAGAGGTTTCTCTTGGCTAACTAGCTAATTGACTGGCTGATCCAATGGGGTGGGGACTCTTCCATTATTAGGTCTCATGTTCCAAGTCTTGTTTTGTCCTGGTGGTTGTCTCCTGTCAAACTCTTGTCCACCATCTTTCTCTCGGTCAAAGTTCTAGCCTAAGGATTGTCCTCTATCATAATTCTGTCCTCTATCATTATTATATCCTCTATCATTGTTGTATCATCTATTAGGATGTTGCCCCCTATCAAAATTTTGTCCTTGTTGATTTTCTCTGCTATAATTAGACTGCATATTTCTCTAAGCAGCTTGCAACTGACTATTCTAGTTTCTCAAGTCACCTCCATATTCAGCTTCTTCACTTGTTCAGATAATTCATCTAGTCTCTCCTTATCAAAATTTTTGTATGGAGGCTGGCTCGCATTATTTTGAGGATTTCCTACTGCAGTGTTGATACTCAATGACTAGTTCAAGACTTTAGAATTTTGTAGATATGGGGGATAGCTAGTGTGAGATTGTGAATGAAGAGGTTGATTTGCATTTTGTTGAGGATAGCTGACTGCAGGTGGCACTTGACTTACAGGAGGTCTTAGATGAGGGACAAGAGGAAAATGAGGTACTGGATTCATGATTGGAGTATGATTAGTGAGAGCTTGGTTGAGAGCCGAGACCTATCTAGGGTGAGCAGAGGGTCCTAATGATGGTAAAGGCCCTGAAAATGGTTGTCTTAAGGTAGTGCTAACCTTCACAGCCTCAGCATATGCATCAAGTAGGGTATTAGGAGGATTGTTCCTCCATTTCATGAAGGCAGCTGTTAGACTTTCAAGTCCTTCATAATAGACTTCTAAAGTAGTGGGCTCATCAATAGCATAAGGAGCCCACAGTCTGTTATAGGCACGATGAAACCTATTGTTGAAGGACCCTATAGGCTCATGGAATTCTCTCTTAACATTAGTGAACTAACAGTAGAGCTTACCGGGACTGATGGGAATCCTAAACTTCTACAAGAATGCAGTCTCCAATTCATTCCAATTTTGGATAGACTCAGCAAGTAAATGATTGTACTAATAAAATGCATCTTCTCTTAGGGAATAAGGAAAGAGTTTACATGCTACATCCTCATGATTGATTCATCTACCCTCAAGGCTAGTCTGAAAGATCTTGATGTGTTCCTCAACAGTCCTATTGGGATCATTAACATGGAACTTTGAACATAAGTGCTTAGGGTTCTTGGGCATGACATTGGAATTTGCAAAAGTCAATGGAGATGGGTTATTAGCTAGGAAAGCCATTGGCGGAGGTGAGGGTGGTAATGGCTGATTTACGGCTGGTTGAGGTTGTTGGATTGGAATGTCCTTAGACTCAGATGAAGATGAACTTGAGAATGATGGAGATGATGGAGGTGGTTGGGTGGATGATGATTCTCCCCTTCTGCTAGTCCTTCTTGACCTAGTAAGGGTTTCAAATTCTTGAAATTCCTCTTCTCCTAGAGTGAAATTCCTCTTCTCCTAGAGTAGATCTGGTTCTTCTTTTGAATCTTTCAGGAGAGATGGCAGACATAAATTGATCCAACTTAGCTTATTCAGGCCATCCTTCTAGTGCCAATTTGTTGATGATTTTTTATGCACAACAACAACTCAGATAGAATATGAAATCCTATCTCTCTTGAAAGGTAAATATCTATCAGCAAGCCTCAAGAGATAACCCCAAGGTCTCTAATGTCAGGTCTTGACAATGCATAAATAGCTCAGATAATATGTGAAAATTTTCATAATCACAAAGGGACCTTACTAAAAGAAAAGATTGAATCTTGAACTTATCAGATCTAGCAATGTAATGATACTTCAATCCTAAATCTAACTCAAATGATAAAGAAATAACAAAAGTTTAGGGTTTCAAAGAGATTACTAAATTTAACTACTCCTAATATTAACAATGTAAATGATGAAATACTTGAAATGGATGAATCCCTCATAAACTAATTCCTGCTTAACCAAGATAAATGTACAATCTCACAGAAACAGTGTAATCTTCTAAGGTATTAAGATTTTCAGATCATGAACATTCATCCAAGACAACCCAATTGCAATTGAAATGAATAAATCTCCACAATTG
Organism: Sequoia sempervirens; assembly: GCA_007258455.2. Classification (NCBI taxonomy): domain Eukaryota; kingdom Viridiplantae; phylum Streptophyta; class Pinopsida; order Cupressales; family Cupressaceae; genus Sequoia; species Sequoia sempervirens. The sequence continues at coordinate 19,206 of VDFB02354005.1, forward strand.
AACTAAGCACAATGAATATAAATGTCTAGGCTAACTTTGCAAAGCAACTAACAATTAGCTAGCTGCAAAAAGTATGGACCAGGGACTGCTGCAAAAACTTCAAGCATCAAACCATAAACACCATTGAATCAAATCTAAATATAAATCTAAGATATATCTAATAACCTTGAAAGATAGAATCATAAGAACCATGCCAGATAAGTCAACACAAAAGAGATCACCAAAAAATCACAATGTCTTTAATTGTATTGAATCATCGAATTTCAACAATAATTACAATGTTCTGTTACAACACTTGCTCAGAAATTGACTAACTTCTACCTCTGCTCTACTACCTAAATTCGCTCTTGTATCAAACTATCTCTATCTATGTGTCTATCTATATGTTACAAATGAGGCAAAATGCAAAATTTATAGGAACCTTCAAAGAATGTCATCCCAGCCATGGATTTAAAATAATAAAATAGCCACAAACAAGTCGGCTTCACAAATTTTTACAAATAATAAATGGCTATAAAATAGGTCAACCCAAGGAGAATTCAAAATAGGATAAATATGCATTAAATGCAAGAACTCATCCAAGTCGGCCTGGGATCTTTAGTACAATTTAGACCAAGGCATGGAAAATGATAGGGAAACACAAAATTCGATGCAGCCTTGCATTAACTTCCCTCTCCTTATCCTGAGTGCACCTCACCAAGTCGGCCAAGGGGAAGTAGCTAATACTTGAATTTCTGTCATATATTTAACTTCATCTCCTAAGTGCTCAATGACCATCTCCCAATCAAATTTAAGGGGCTGATATTAATCCATAACAACAATACAAGTAGTTGCATCATCAATCTAGCATTCAACAATAGGGTCCTCATCAATTGAAAGCACATCTCTAACCACCATTCCTTCGACTGCTCTGGCTTTGTATATATATATTCATTAGAAATCGCCACCATACCAGACCCAACCTGCACTCAACAAAAACTAGCATCAATATCCATTACAACAAGAAAATCAAGATTAGCACATCATCAGTAATGTATCTTTCATCCAAATAAATTCAAACACAAATCGAAGTCAACCCAGAAACGTTGCCAAATCGCAATCAACATAATTCGGGATTTCAAGACAACCGTGAAATCTAGGCCAAAAAGGAATTTTAGAGAAATCCATGCCAGGTGGATTCTACAAAAATAAGCACAAAATCAACCATAGATCATCAAAAATGAATAAAGAATGCATAAAAATTATGTAATTCATCAATTAAAAGCATGTAATGACAAGAATTTAACATTAAAATCATCCAATTCAACCAATTTTCAAGTTTCACCAAGCTTCCCAGAAATTCAAAAAAATCCAGTCGGACCGGATTTCCGTGAAAATGATAACACTGCATGAATTTTAGGAAAATGAAGGGAAGAAGGAGAAACCGGGAAAATACGACTGGATAGGAAAATCCTGAGGATGGGAGAAAACACGAATATTGGAAATATAACACAATCCCACTCAAATTGATCGAAGATCAAAAATTTGAGGACCCTGGGCACAGAACCAGTTTAACCTGAACCTCCTACAAATATTCTTTTAAATTCTAGGTTCATTCGAAAGCAAATTAAAATGTAATGGGGACGCCCTAAGCATGAAACCCTAAATTCGACCATGAATGCAAAAAACAAGCCATGAAATGCCCAAACACACAAGAATTCAAACTACAAGCAAGACTAAAACTCCAAAGCATCACAAGACCAAATATCACAACTCAACAGGATGCCAATGAGAAAGCGGAACAACAAGAATCCCAAGAAAAACCAGCTAAACTCAAAAACCCAATGACCCAACAGAAATCCAAAAAAATCCGGCCCAGGCAGAATTCTGCGAAGGCCAAAAATCTCTGAACCACAGTGTAAAGCAGACAGATCCAAGCCTCAAATGAAATCCGAGAAAATTTGGATGGACCGGAAAATACCAAAATGGGGTAAAAACCCAAATTTTTCCCAAAACTCAAGATTTTCAATGTGTAACTTGGGGAAAACACTTGGGAAAGCAAGATAAATACTTGAAGCTCATGCCAAGGCAATGCAAAACCTCAAAAACAAAAGGCCAAAACAACAAGAGCGAAAGAAAAAGAGGGTTCCTACTTTCAGCAGGGCGTGTGTGCAAAAACTGCACAACAGTTTTCTTTATAGCAGCCACTTGGTTATTAGCTTGTTGACTTAGTTGAGGGAAATTAAGTCTTAGAAAGCCCCTATTTTGCTTCTGAAAGGTTGGTAATTATTTTTAGTTTTGGATTCAAACTTTCTAGGATGGATAGGAGGATTTTTCACATCACAACCATAAGTTGTATTCTAATAGTCACAAAGCATTTTACATAATTAAGTAAAGGATGAGAATCTGGTGTAGGAACACCATTGATTGAAAGTTTGCAACTCAGAAATTTTTTATCTAGGCTTTAGTTTTTCACATGTTTGGAATTAAATAATGTCTTGAAGACCATTTATAAGTGTAATTAGTATTATTTGATTAATATTAGGTGTCTAGGAGTTCATAAGTTTAAGTCTTCATAAAAGAATGCAAAATATGGAAAAAGTTGCTTACAAAATTGTAAAGTTGCTAAAAATGTAAAAATTGCCTTGTAGAAGAAGACCAATGGTCAAGCCTTTTTAAAAGGAATTTAAGGGAAGTTAGAAGGTTATTTGGCTTGGAAAAAGTATAAATATCTTTTATTCCATTGTTGTAGAGAGCTTTTTGAAGATTTAAATGAAAAACACCAAGTTCCAAGTCTGATTTTTCTAGATTTCTGATTTTTGTTAGCCTTTCCAACACTATGTGAACCCGTACAAGGGTGTATTTATTAAGTTACTTCTTGTTTTAGTTAGGTACATGTGTTAACACACTTTTTCATTGATCTTGAATGCCTTAAATTTCTTTTGTAGTGAATTTTCTTCAATTTCCTTCTTGCAGCCAGGTAGCCCTATTTTAAGGGTTTTGAAGTACTCATAATGTAACAAGCCAATTCCACCTACTGTTGAAGATGTTTCTTAGTGGTATGAGCACATACTAACTATCTTGTGTGTGTAAAAGGTCTAAGAAAGTTGGGGAGGTCATTTCATGAGTTGGGAGTGAAGCCCTAGTATGAAGTTTGTGTCTTCCATGAGGAAAACAATGAGAGTTTATGATGTCAAAGTAAAAGAATGATTGGGGTAGTGAATTTTCTTGGTGTTTTGAGCATGTGCATACCTAGAAAAACCTATTTGAGGTGATTTCATGGTTTTTTGTAATTGGTATGCTAGATTTTCAATAGAACCCTAGTTTTGTGGCTATAAATGAGGGTTTTTGTGTTTGGCATTTGGCTGTGAGGATTTTTGAGAAATAATGGTGGATTCTTAGTTTTTGACATGTGGGAAATGCTTCCCAAAAGTTTTATATAGTTTTCCTAATTTTAGTGAGTGGTTTCTTTGTAAAA
>VDFB02354007.1:0-114095 GCA_007258455.2 Sequoia sempervirens
AGCATCCCTTCCCTGTCGGTGAGACATAATGCCCTCGCCAAGACATTCTGGTGAAGGCACCAACTTTGGCCGAAACCACGAACAAGTCGGGGAGACCTTTGGCGATAACATTCCTTCTCGCTGAGACTTCACCAAGTCGGTGAGACCTTGTGTCGATAGACATCTCATGCCAAAATCTTATTGTTGTAGGGGAGACATCACTAGTCGCCAAGACCTCCCTCCGATTGCCTTGTTACACCAATAGATCTTTAAATCGGGGAGGCATCTGGCCCTCGGCAAGACATTATGCCGAAGGCTGAATCCTTCGGCGAACTTGCTATCGGTGAGACCCCTCGTTAGTCGCCAAGACCACATGCCGAAGGAGAAACCTTATGCCGATGGTGAAAAACCCTTTCAACAAGAGCTCCTTTAGTCGGCGAGACATCTTCAGGGTCTTGGTGACTCTTCTCTCTGAGGATTTTCATGTCGAACCTAAACTAGGTAGGCCCCCAAACTGAGACCCTTGCAACCTAGCATCAGATTCATGACTTTTGCTCTTGTACGAATGCTCCATTTGACCTCTCGAACCTCTGAAACATAATTTGTCTTGCCTGATTGAGCCCATAGGTGAAAGTTGGGTAACAAGAAGAAAGGAAGCCATTTAAAGTTTGAGCGACTATGGATAGGCCCTTCTCAACTATATCAGATTTTAGGCAAGAATACTTTTAGGATCAACACCATGACGAGAGAACCAAACCCATTGAAAGTCAATGGGAAATTTCTCAAACATTATTTTGGATCCTAGGGGAGGCTATGCTTCCTTCTTGTAAATAATTAGGATAGGTTTGTTGTTCTCATTTTCTTTTTCTTTTTATGTTGTGTTGTTTCCTATTCTTGTTGTTTCTTTTATTTATTTCTTTCTTGTCCCCCCTTTCCATTTATGGGTTATGTGAGTGTTGCACGTTTGAATATGGATCAGGCATAGGATGCTTATAGTATTTATTTTTCAAGCCTTTTTCCTTGCTTAAGTTTGAAATTCGCTAATCCATTATTAAGCTTGGAAGTCCTAGACAGTCTAGTGTATGAAGCCAATGAATCTTTGAATTTAGTTGCATGAATCTTACTATATACAAACTTTAAGGAAATCAAGATTTGGGTTAAGGGTGAGTAGTAATGGCCTTTGGACTCAAGAAAACCTAAAGATTGTTGTCTTTCTCTGTGACCAACATGATTCCCAACCCAACACTAGGTGATAACCTAGAGGAAAATATTATAAAGAAAATCACGAATAAGCTCTTAATAAAATGGGTGATTCAAATAATCTCTACTAGGGCTATGGACACCTGACTAGTAGTAGAGATATGTTTGAGGAATTAGAGGTATCTCTGTCAGGGCTATGGACACCCGGTTGGCAGCAAAGTTGTGCCCAAGTCACACCAACTAGGTCCTAAAAAATAAATATATATACTTGTGATAATATGAAAATAGTTGGGAGAAAGGCAAGATCAAACATTTGTCTTGATTCAGAAGTTAGTCTACTTCATTTATATCCTATTTTGAAGGAATAAATCGTTTGCACACATTATGAGATTCAAGTATTCTGTTGTAATGGATAAATTGGTCAAATGCTTAGACTGACATGGACTCCTTTTCTTAATTTTGGGTTCTTAATCCCTTTGATTTTAAGTTTTCTTAATTTTTTTTGAATAGCAAATGCTTCTTAAGCATTTTGTTTCTTGGTTGCTATTTGTTGTGCCTTGCACCCACACCACATTTTGCTTCTGATAAAATGCCCCCCTTTTTTATGTCATTTTCTCTCATTCTTGCCTTGTCATCTTTTGTTTCTTTCTATTCTCTTGCAAGAAGTTATTCTCACTTAGGGAGTGCATTGGAGCTTCAAGTTTATAGTATAGTTTAGTTTTTCTATGAGTGTATCATTTGTTGCAAATTTGTAAGTGTTGTTTGTTTATGTTGTAATGGTTGTCATAACAATCCTTTGGTTGTAGAGACATGATCATAATCAATATCAATTTCTATTGGAGTTTGATTCATTATCGTGCAAGTTCATGTGTTGTCTAGTTAGTTGATCTATGCTATTTTAGTATGGTTAATCATCAATGTTTGGAAACAATTGGTTTAAGACTATTGTTTATGTTTCAATTTTGGAAAAGATTATTGTTTTGTTGCAAATATGTTATTTTCATTAAAAATATGGGAAGGGGCATTGCACATACAAAATTTGATTCCTTACGAATAGGGCCTTTCAAGATCAAACTTTTTTGTGGAGAGAACACATACTATCTTGCATATTTGGATTGTACACACTTGCCCTACCATATAGTGGGCAATATTTGAAATTATACTAGTAATATAAATGGGTTGTCCTTTGTACTATATGTAGGTGTTTTTATGATGTTGTTATGGCTTATCCTTCTTTGTCTTGTTGTTCCTTTTTTTTTTGCATCCAAGTCTTTTGTTCCATTTTTATGAAATTGTTGATTTTATTATCTAATAGATAAGGAACTATTCTAATATCAATATTTTAGATGCATTCTACATTCTTGTATTCCTTGTCCCCAATTAGAACAAATTGTTGTCCTAACATTTTTACTTCACCACTGCTCAAAACTTCAAACTTTTAATGCATGCATCTTTGCCTATACTTTAGTTCATTTGACTATATCATTCTTTCTCATATTTTATCCTTTAATGTTGAATGAATGTCTTCAATTTTTTCGGTGTTGGAATAATTCAAACCCATAGGCCAAGGTAAGAAGTAGATGATTTATAAATTGATGCAAGTAAATTTCTAAGAAAATCCAATTTCTTAGTGTTTATGAAACTTCAAAGTTCAAACACAACCTTGTCATATGTGCATTCTTCCCCATTAGGGGAGAGGACTTGGTAGTTGAGCACCCTAACTTCGCACTTCTCAAATTCCTACGTAGAAATTTAAAAAAAATCCCAATTTTTTTGCTGCTTGCTTGGCAACACCTCTACTTATAACTAAGGTTTCAAGGTCACATCATCAACTATGATGCCACATCAACACGCTTTTTGTTGAGGTGTCCAAAAAGGTCCAAAAAAAAGTGAGCAATACTTGTTCACTAAATCATGTTTTATTGGTGCGCTCATGTGGCATCACATGATTTGTTGCTTTTTAGATCTAAGGAATACATATTTATCATCAACACTAACAACTTTAAAGTCACAACAATTGGCTCAATATTGTTAAAAATATTGGACATTAAATCAACAAATACTTTAACAACTATTAAAATATATTCAATTACTAGATCCTTTCCCCTAGCCTCCAAATCTATGAACTTACAAAACATTAGAATTGTGGAATTCTTTAGCAATCACAAACAAATGTTGCAAATTTTTTGTATTGCATTCACTCCCTTAAAGTTTGTGAAATATTAAAACATAAGCTTATTAATGTATTTTGGTGCGCGGGCTTATGCCTCATATGCTCAAGTTTTCTAAGATTTGCCCATTATGTTTGCAAATCATGAAGTAACATGCTCATAGATTTGTATAATCATGAAGTAATTTTAGGCTTGTAGTTTGCTTTCTTGCCTTTGAGGCTTTTGCTATTTCATTATAAAGTTCAGAGGCAGGAAATTGTAATGCTTATGACACATGGCTTGCAAAGTTTTCTTGTATTTGTGATTCTCATTTTCTCGCGCTAAAGCCATTTAGAGATGCAGATGTTCCAATCCCACGTCTTTCTCTGCCTGTGGAACTTGAGCTCTCCTATACAAGTAATGCAAGTGTAGCTCAGAATCCCGAAAGAGGTGACAAAGGTTCAGAAATTGAAAAAACATTGAATGTAAGTACGTGCGAATAGGGGTTTAATAAATACTTCATTTTGATTCCATTTCCACAGTTTCTCATGCTTGCTAAACACTCTTCTACTACCAACAAAGCAAATTTGTACCACAAATTTGTTGCAATCCCATGTGTGAGATCTCACAGTCGTAGATCAAGGTTGTCCAAGCCATATCAATACCCAAAGGACATTTCGTGCTCACATGAACTAGGGCATCATAAATTCAAGTTTCTTAACCTCATCAATTGGTCTTCATTTATAGGTATCACCTTGCCTCGGGCTTTCAAATTGTCTTCTCGTGTTACTGCATTGGAGCGCTAGACTACTAGATTCAACTTAGGGGTATGTTAAGCTTTCTGTTTGTTATTCACATATTCTAAATGTTTGATTTTTTTTTTTTGTTATTTACAGAGGAAGTTTCGGTTTACATGATTCCTCTCCAAGCTCCCACAACCACCGAACTTCAGTTGCTTCTAATTAATCTACCCCCATTTCCTTCGTCATGGTTTTATTGAAGAAGGTATGGAGTTTCCAAATGTGTAGGGTGCAGATTCATTTCAATATTTTATTTTTGTTTTATTTTGTTGGGTGCCATGTCTAAAGTTTGTAGCCCTTGCATATCTCCCATCCACCACCTTCAACATACTTTTGCCCTCTTTTACTTTTGATGAGCAAATTTTTATTATGTCAAAGAGCCTGCAGGTTGGTGTCTAATTATATATAGGGTACTTACATTTGATCAAACCTCAAGTCTAGATTGGGCATACACTTAAAGTAGGTGTGGGGATTATTCTAATAGTGTCGACTTTCTCAAAGACAAAACTACAAAGTTGACATTAACTTACACCCTGGCACCTATAAGATTGAAAAATATTCCTGACACAAATTTCAACATATAAATATTAATCTAAGTTAGTCTTCAATATATCTGTATATGTTAAATTTAACAAAATGAAATAACAATCAACATGATAATGCCATAGTCCATATAAAGTAAAATAAATTAAATTCATTAGTGATCATTACCTTACTTGTTCTCATACAAATAGAACATCAAAGCTGACAAGTTCCCACTGTAGTCCAAATTCCATTAAGACTAAAAGTATCTTAAAAATGAGTTTTGTGGGGATGTGACAATTACATCCAAGAAAGCTCAACAAGGAGAAACAAGTATAGGAATGTAAATTGTAGTTACATCAAAATATGTACTTAATCACAACATTCATGTGAGAGCATCTATAAGATTGTAGTCCTATGGAGCATGATTTCCTAAAATATATCACTTGGTGTTGCTGAGAATTTTTATGAGTTTTTATAAGTAGGGGTTCCATGGATTTTGTAATAATAGACAAGCTCAAAATTTTTAGGAAGCTGGTAGTCTGATTATTATATTCTAACAAGAAGGAATGCTAAATCTACAATTATATAGCTAAATTAAAAAAATTATTGTCAGAAATTGACAACAAAATTTTAAGAAGTGGTTGGGGGAAACTTCCTGCCCCCTACAAAGACACTCCCATTAAATCTAAAATAGAGGCTTCTGTTTTCTTGCACAAGATTCTAAGTTATCCTGTATCATAACTTTTTTCTTCTCATAAGATCCCTAGTCAACACAAATAATTCTTGTAGCACATGATGGGACCCCTTACTAACAGAGTCATATAGACTTGCACAAACTTGATTAGTCCGTACTTATATTGTCAAGAGTCAACTACGATGATGAATATCAATACATTGAAGGCAAACAAAAATAATGATAAACGAAGAATTTAGTGAAACTCCATGAAGTGCAAAAACATAATGGTTCTGATCATTGTATATTGTATTTTCCATTCACCATTGTAAGTGACTAATACTATCTTTTTCTGAAACTGAGAACCAGAAGCTTAAATACTGAAAAAAAGAAAATTGTTATATTAAAAAATGGAAGAAATTCTGTCAGACGCAAATATCCAAATAGACCTTACATAATTCTTGAAAGTTAGAAACATTTAACTCTGGCCCTGTTGTTAATATACAAGTGTGTACCCATCAAATTGAGAAAGATATCACAAGAATAAGCTGCAGGCTGTTTTGAGAATAATAGACACTTAAAAACCTACACTCAAAAGTAGAGGACCTCATGACCTACCCTGTACGCATAACTCACCTATTGGTGTCCCTATCTTGATCAGTAAATTCACCTGCCTTATTTAGAAATGGTGTCCCAGTACCCGAACCGATTGGTGACTTTTCCCACGGTGCATTATAAATATTACCAAGATAGTGCAAGCAAACGGATTTGGAGTTAATATTATTGTTTGATGTTCCACATGGTATTGAAATTATAAATGCAATAAAATCTGGAATAGCATCCAAGTTTTGTGTCCATGATTGTAAATAATTAACAAACATGTATATCATATTTATAACTGATGTTTGCTGGATCATAAGCAGTTGACAAGTATTTAGCTAGTCTTTTCCATTCACAGTGATGGCAAGAAAATGTACAAAGCTGCTTAATTATATAAACTGTCTTTGTTACATAATCAAACTTGTGTTACTCCTTGCAAAGACTCGTGGTAGGCCGTTGTTCTATCAACAAGAAGCAGAACCAATGCCCAGCTTGATGGAAATCAAAATAAAAAATGTAAACCAATGGCTCATCGTTTCTGGAAATTGAATACCTTGATGCCCATACCAAACAAAATTGCAAAGAAAACTCCAAAACCTATGAGAACTACAGCAGTTGGGCATAAATATTCTTTGTTGTATCCAAAATATTCTTCCACATATTTGTTCAAAGGCATTCTCTGTTTTCCATTTACCATAATTGGGTTAGTGATGTCCCCATACTGCGTAATAATGAGGCCATAAACTGTCCAAGCAACTGGACAGATCCAATAGTACCAAATCCACCATTTTGGTATTTTCTGTATCACAACATAATAAAATTAATAATTACCTTCTTTTATCGGGAACGAATAGTCTAATCTCAAATTTATCACCCAGATCCTATAGTCTTCTTTAAATATAAAAGAATCTATTGCAGATGTTCTCCAAATTTGAGGTCTATTTCTAAGATTGTTAATAACATAGAATAGGTAAATTAATATAACAGTCAGAGACTGAGTCTGATCTAAGTTACAGCATGATAGATTTAGCTCTTTAGTTCCCATTGCTTGTGTGAGCTCTTTTCGCCATTATCAAAAAGAATAACAGTTGAGCTAGAAAATAATTTGAAGGAGGAACTAAAAAATTTTGCTTAATTGAACATTTATCAATTATCTGGCTAAAATTTTCCTATCAAACAATTTGTCATTGTAGGATTGCAAAAAACAAAAGCTTGTATTCTTCACATTTTCCTCTAATTAGAATGCATCAAATGAAGAACGAAAAAAATAATAATCAATTGCATACCGGTTTTGGAATGAAGAATCCTGAAAAAAGATTAAATATGACACAGAAAAATCCTGCTATAATTGCAGCCATCTGCTCATTTGGTGTTATTGAAACTGCCATCATCCCATAGTAGGTAAAGTACAGGAATGTGAAGAAATAAATGAACAGGAACCAAGCAAACTTGCTGGCTATCCATTGGAAACCTATCATACTGTAGACAATAAGCACATAAAGAACTGTTTGGGATAATATGTATGGGAACTCTATGGCCACCTGTTCCAAAACAACAAATTTAACGTATTAATTAGTTGTAGATAGAATAATGTATCTATAGAAACTAAATTTAAAAGGATTACTTGCAAAACTATAAAAAGGGAAGGGAAAGAAATGTTGATATCCATGACACACGAAAATAAATCATTGGAAGTCAAAGAGGACAGCAAACTGGAACAAAAAATGGTGAAGGAATCACAAAAGAAATTAACTTTATTGGGTGGACTTATTGTGGCTATTATAAGCAGTAAAATCTAGAAGCGAGTTTAGTGTGTGTGTGTGTGTGTAGACATATATGTCTTACATATATATACATATGTACATATGTGTTTTATATATAAATCAAGGTGGCAATAGAAACTTATAAGAGGGCAGTAAGTGAGACAAAAACTCATTAGTTGGAGTCCATTGTGGCTAGTGTAAGCAGTAAAATTTAAAAGCAACAACTTGCCTGTGCCAAGGCATAGGGCATTGCAGAGTACATTCCTGCAGCCCTTTCTCTATAGAATACTGTTCTTTCAACTGCAACCACAGGTTGCACTGTTAAACTGTTGCTCACTCCTAAGAACATCACTGCCCCATAGATGCCCCCAATGATAACAAAGAGATCTGTACCGTTATCCCTGATATGAAAGCATGGAACTTGTTAGTATATTTCCACATGAAATGTCAAAGTAACGTATAAACTTAGTTCAAACATAAAGAACCAATTGATATTCTATGCCAGCCACATTGCTGGCAAGGCATATAATTAAATTCTCTAGGTCAGCATGAGCAAAGAAAAACTTACATTTTTTTTCCATAGTCCCAAAATATAGTTCCAAACGTCAAAGCAGTGAGCAGAGTAACGACGTATCTGACACTATTGTAAGCTGGGCTTCGCCAATATGTCCACCACTGCTTCCATAGGCAGAATTTGAACTGATCACAAAATGATTGTGAATACCGCATTGGGTAGCAAAGATCTTTTCCATCAGGAACTGGTATGCTAAGCTCTTTCACCAATGCTTTGTTTCTCCTGCACTTCTTAGATGAGTAGTATTTGTTAAAATGAGCTGGAAAAGCAGCTAATCAAGACAATAGTACTATGAGAATTGTGTTGTTCTTACTCATAGAGACGTGAGTTCTTGTAGTGCTCCGCAAAGTCTATTCCCAAGCGAAGTTCAGATGCAGCAGAGCTAACTTCAAGCATCCATGTGGCTGGATTGCATTTATTCTTTATCTTGGGTATTCCTGGGATAGACTGTGTAGCATATTGATGAGGTTAAATTGATGAGGTTAAATTGGGCATAAATCATTCGATTTAATCGTCAAATAGTATAGCTGTCTATGATTTACACTTCAGACACTAGTGTTTGCCACTAGTGCAAGAATTGACCTATATAGTATATAGCCTAACAATTCAATTTGATTCAACTTCCCCCTCTGCATGCTTAACCTTTTTGTGTCCTTTTATGCCAATATTACCTCAAAATATTCAATGATCTTGTGACTGTTCTGACCTAAGGTTCCTGAAAAAATGATTTGCCCTCCTCTTTTCATTAATAGAAGCTGCACCAGGACTCAATCAGATACCAATGATTAGAATATAAATTTCAAGAAAAATACCAATGAATGCAGATATTCATTTCTTTACCTCATCAAATGATTCAAATATATCAATGCTTGGTTGGTGGATTGTACAGACAACGGTTCTTCCTGTATTAACAGTGTTACGCACAGTTCGCATCACAATTGCTGCTGCTCTGGCGTCTAGTCCTGAAGTTGGTTCATCCATAAAAATAATAGATGGATTTGCAACAAGCTCTATGGCAATTGTTAAGCGTTTTCTCTGTTCTGTTGACAAACCAGTTACACCAGGCAATCCAACTAATGCATCTCGTAAGTCCTCTAACTCCACCAGTTGCATTATCTCTTCCACAAAGGTCTGTAGTTTGAGAGCTTGCTGAGTCAGGGAAATCCATGGAGCCTTGCTAAAATGAGACATGGAAGAATTGAGTAAACAAGAAGAAACTAGAGTTTGGACTTACAAGTTTAGTCATCTTATCAACCTCCCTAGGAAGACGTATAAATGCAGAGAATATCAAAGATTCTTTCATAGTTAGTTGTGGAGAATGTATATCATTCTGTTCACAATAACCAGAAACCCGGGCGAAGGTCTCTTGCCTTTTAGGAAATCCAGAGATTCTGATGTCCCCTTCAATATATCCAGTGGTCTTCCTTCCAGCCAATACATCCATAAGTGTTGTCTTTCCAGCCCCACTAACTCCCATCAAAGCTGTAAGAACCCCTGGTCTAAACACACCAGTCACATCTCGCAGCAGCTGAAGTCTTTTATCAGTCACACCTTGTTGAGTCATTTCCTGCAGCAATTTCAAGGACATCAAAAACTAGATAGCTCTCAAATATAAGTCAGAATAAAAGAAAACAGACATTGGCATCCAAGATATAAGATTCATCTGTACCTGAGGCATGTCAACAAAGTACTGGACATCATTAAAAGACATTGTTAATGGTTTGAACGGAAGAATCATCCCTCGCTTTGGAGAACCAGATGCTGCTGCTTCCAAATCTGTTTTACCTGCTACATGGTTTTTGGACACCAACCTTAATCTACTTACATCCATTTGCACTGTGCATACATGCACTGCTAAGCAATTTAGAATCTTGTCAGGTTTTACAGAATAATAATAAAGCATTTTTATTCACATCATCGGAAGGTTCAATAGGACCCCTGGTATGGAGAGAGGCACTATAGAATTTACTATTTAGTATTTACACAACATGACTGCATCTTATGTTCCATTTTAGGAAATAGTACGTATGGGATGCAGTAAATGTACAACAGAGCTTACAGAAGATTTCTGCACCTTATGTGCAATTTACAACATCTCCACAAGTAAATTGGTTTCCATTTACAATGCTACATCAGGTCAATTTATACATGACATGTAAATAATCAATATTCCAAATATATATCTGAAGAGATAAAGATCCTCCTCTTTCCTGTAATAGAAGATCTCGTCCAGAGAATGTCTATTTCCTGGTGACCTATTTATTTTCTGACTTCTTCCTCCTATTTATCTTCTGCACTTTATAAACTATTGTGTTGCTGCTGGATTTTGATCATTAAGATATGGACAGTGAATAATGCATGAATTAAATTGAGATGCAGGATTTTTCTTACTTGCATTATTTTCAGAGTCTTTTGAGGAGAAGCGCTCCAATTTTTTATCCTTGGCCCATGATGAAAACACCTGGGGTTCTTTATGTGTCATATTGTTATACTGGGAACCTTGCTGTTTGGTAATGCTTTCTCTAGACAAAACAGGCTGAGGCTTCCCAGGAGCTTTACACAAATATAATAATTGGTCAACATGCAGGAAACAGCATAATTTCTAAGCAAAATGAATAAGAAAAGTATATGCATTGACACTAAAATAACTCACGATTTATGTATGTAAGGACAATTGTGTATAAAATATTGAAGACCAATATAAACCCCAACAAAGCAGCAGACCCTATCCAATACCAGTAGCCTCTCTGAAATATATGGCGGCTTTTGAGTACTTCAAGTCCCAAAGTCAATGTGCCATTAATGCTCTGCAGCCAATTATTGATTCAAAACAGAGAGTATTTAAGTAGTGTCCAGCATTGGTTTGTAATTCCGAAGAGATTCATTCATGGAAATTTAAAGAAAAAAGTAAAAACTATAAGACTGGATGGTATACATTGATACAATATAATTAAAAATGACTAAAGCTTAAGCATGTAAGCAAAATGAAAGCTTACTTTATTCCATCTCGGAGCAAGCATTTCATTTATCACTAGGGCATTCTGTCCATACATCATTGGTGAGGACCAGTAGCCCCAGATCCACCACTTGGGAATCTTCTCTGCAAAGAAAAGGTCATAAAGCTTATAGTAATATGCTACAACCTTCTTTGGATAACCTTGGGGATGCCTTAGAAATTCCCTTCTTGTTCTAGAGAGCAATCTCTTGACAATCTCATTGATGTCTTTTTTTGTCATTAATCAATACAACTATAATTTAGTTCATAATTCATTTGAATTCATAATGGAAAATGAACATGATGAATAACAAACCTCGAGGAATAACAAAGCCTCCAAGCATGAAAATAGATAACAAAGCAAAATTTGATAAACTACTGGATACTGGTACTGTCCTGCAAATTGCTGCCAATAACCGAAACAGAGAAGCTGACATCTGATTTACAAGAGACAGTATAAGGAATTGCCTGAAAAACCTGCATGACTAATGATACTGTTAGATGAAGAGAAGGGAATAGCATGGTCTGTTCCCACCATACTTTTTAAGAACCCAAACACTCCCAATTACTAGTGTACATACAACATGTAAGATCATAATATCATGAGTATCTGTGTAAATACATAACAAGCATTATAATGGGAACTGCAAATGAGTACCTGCTGGCTTCAGGAGAAAATCCTATTCCATAGTAAGTTACAATAACCCAAGAAAATCCCTCCACAACTGAGATAGGAATGCTTAACAATAAGGTTGGAATAGCAAAAGCCCATGCAGGAAATAGGAGAAGGTCTCGCTGCTTGAAGAACACAGGTAACCTGCTAATTGTGTACGATAGTTCTGCAGCCCCATTGAACATGTTAACAAGGAGACTAAAAAACAGAGCTCCAAGATATAAATTGCCATCATCCTCGTTTCTTTGGTGCATATGGGTTCTCAAGAATACTGTAGTTGCTACTACTGCCATGAAAATAATCTGCATATATGAACATTCACCGTAAAGCTTATTAAAAGGGAAAATTTGAGACTTTTTTCACTAGACTGGATGCTACAGAAACTTTATTGTATGTAGTTCCCTTTTTGGGTTATAGAGAGATGCAATAATGCAAAAAAGGGAGGCCTTGAAGTACAGTAAAATCCAAGTAATGATATTTGAATAAGATATTAGCATGGGGACAGGGACCAGGGTACAAGAATGGGGGATGGGACAGGGAAGTTGATGGGGCGAAATATTCATATGACTGGTCTTTGACATTTTTGCAAATTTTATGCATGACATACCAAACATTGCCATATTATCCCTATATTTGAAGCTTTCATTATTTAAGAAACCTGTTTAAATATTATACCATAAATAAGGAATCCTACATTACATAGATAAGAAAAAATCATTGTAAATTAGTATTCACAAGAGATGCCAAAAGAGTGATTTTCAAGTTAGTCCTGTATTAAGAACTCCATGGTAAGGATTATTAACATGGAAAATTATTAGATACAAATCTCATATTTACACAAGCTTACCTGTACAGTCTTGAATACATAGAAGAAGGAGTTGCGCTTCAAAAGAAGCCATTCTCTAGCAAAGCAGGCCTTAAATATCTCTGTTTTGGGGACAGAGTGTGTATTAAGTACCAAAGCTGCTTTGTGGCTTTTCTGTTTGTCATACAGTGTTGATAATTCATTGGAAAGATGGGAACCCACATGAAAAGTTTTGAACATATTTGCAAATTCCTTAACAGAGACAAAGTGATATGGTGTCGTCTTGTTAGCCCAATACTGCTGTTGATCTTTGGCTGAAGTTACCTGCAAATTAAATGAGGTGATTTTCTCATGGAAGGATTCTCTAGGATTGTGCTAAGTTTCAAATTGAGAATGCAAAGGTTTCAATTGTATGAACTATGAACTTTGCAATATGATAGAATGCTCGTGTAAAAAAATGCTAAAGAATGGAATTTTTCATAGAATTTTTTGTATTGAGTTTTCTAGATTCTACTGCTTGATAGTTTCTAACTCTAGTGTTTGAATCATCTCCTTTACCCATCCTTGGAAAGAAAATTGATTTGTGAGGAAAAATGGTTCATCACTAAAAGCTCTAATGCAGTAGAATCTAGACAACTCTGAAGAGAAAAATGCTGTTTTTCTAGTGTCCATGGAGACAACTATAAATGTGGCCAGAAGTAGCTACCTATTTTTATTGTATGCGGACTGATTCTACAGTTGGTCAAAGTGCAAATTTTATGTGAAGTTACACATATATTCATGATATATACTTATATACTGTTATTAGTTTTTCAATCCAAGAACTAGAAAGCACATACCTCCTGTAAGAAATCTGCGGGGCTCTTCCTCTCAGGGCATTGGAATCCACAGGTGTCAAAAAATTCAAGTACATGCTCTTTGGGTCCATGATAGACAATTTGTCCCTCTGAAAGTAGTATAATGTCATCAAACAGTTCATATATTTCAGGTGCAGGTTGAAGCAAAGACATGAGAATTGTTGCATCCATATGCAAACAGAATTGCTGCAGGCATTTTACTATTTGGTAAGCTGTAGTAGTGTCTAGTCCGGTTGAAATCTCATCCATGAAAAGAGCTCTTGTTGGCCCAACAATCATTTCCCCTGCATGTGGGCAAAGAGAAGGAAATGATGGGTTTGTATTGAAAAACATCTAAACCATTAGCACATTGATTGGTGTTAAGTATACCAGTTGTAACACGCTTTCTTTCTCCACCTGAAATTCCTCTTAGCATTTGATCTCCTATCATCGTATCCCCACAGGTATCTAAGCCTAATATCTGTATTCATTTAAATCTTTTGTTGGAATCCTCTAAGGATTTTTAACCTCAGAAAAAAATATACACAGAATATCTCTGATGGAAGCCTTGTACAAAGATCCCAACTTACCTTGAGAGTGTAATCAGTCTGGAGGCTACTGCGGATACTTTCCATGGCCGTTGCCTGCACGCACCTTTACAGGAATGAATAATACACATAATAAAATTAAGTAATTAAGTTACCAGAATGCAGAAAATGTTTGTGCATGGATATTGAGACCACATATTTCAGGAGACCCCACAATTTTAAAAAAAGGTCCTCTAGATATTGAACTTTGTATATTTAATATTTGTTTCTTGGTATGCCCGTCTATTCCTACAATTCCAGTAATATGATTTAATTACCGTATGTCTGTAAGAAACTAATCATTTGACTGTGTCCTTTTTTAAACTCCATTTCTCTTCTTCATTTCTCCAAAATTTTAATATATTTTATCAGTACCTTTCTTTGTTTTTCATCTCACTTTGCTAGTATCAGCAATACATTACAAAATCAAGAATTACTAAGACTTCAAATGTATTCAGTGTTAGCTGTTCTTAGGAAGTGCTTTGAATGCACTAGATATCTTCTCATTGTCTTGGTCTTTATTAAACATGAAGCTTTATGAGTTTATATGTATTAGAAAATCTAACTTCCTATGTAGATAAAATCGTCTTGCAAAAACTAAATATTAGTCAGTTTTCCACACTCTGGAAGCAGAAATAGTAAATTGTTGATTGGATATGATATCTAGATATATACTGGATACAATAGGAATACCCTAGGAATATATTTTCTATTTTTCGGTGTATGGCTTTGAGCGGGAAACCAGTTTTGAAAGGCCTCCAAGCAGGAAATTCTCAGAAGGGGCAGACACTAATGGCCAGGATGTGGATAACGATGAAGATGCTGTGAATGATGCAGATGGGGAGCATGAGGATGAGTGGAACATTTCGTTTGAAGAGGAGGAAGAAAAACTGGTTGACATCTGTTTGGAAGCATACACAATTCCACACGCTTAGGGGGCCATCAGGAGGCATCCTCAGGGTGGTCAACTCACTATTCAGGGAAGGGATTTAGTATTCCATGGATTCTACGCAATGGGAGGGCCGAGCGTGACAATGCCCCTTCTAGCTCGCACCAAGGGTTGTGACAAGTTTCCTTCTCTCTTCTAGTTCTTTGAATGTCATTTCTTCTACTATCAAGGATCATTTATCGGGTACAGGGTATGGGGTTCTTCTTGCACTTCTAGCTATTGATAGCCCCTCTTGTAGAGTTTGGACACATTTTTCTAGGATAGGGGTTTCTGAAAATGGCATTTAGGGTGCACTTGCTGTGCATACTGCCAGAGCCAGGTGCTTGTGGCTCTGCAGCTCGCCGCTTGGAAGCCGAGATGGAGGGATATGAAATGGCGGAGGTGTTGTCTAATCCTATGAATGGTGAGATGTTGTCTAACCTTGCTGCTGCTATTTGTCCTAGTGTTAAGCAACCAGTGAAAAAGTCCTGGCTTGAAGTAGTTTCAAGTAAGCCAAATTCTTCAATGCCATCATCCTTTGAACACATTGGGGAATGGTTTGAGCTTTTCCCTTAGAATCCCAAATTCTTTTGTTGATAAAGTTGCTTCGAAGCTTGAGAACTCCCTCACATGGAAATTTTCAGGAAATAGGCCAAACATTGATGTCTTTCGAAAATGGGTTAAGAGAAAATGGTACTAATGCTGCCATTTTGAGATTTTGATTATGAAAAATAGCTTCTTTTTTATCTCTCTCTCAAACCATGAAGATTGTGACCATATCTTGTTGGATGGCTCGAGGTTCCTAGGCAAGAATAGGCTATTTCTTGAGAAGTGGGCTTTGGGTTTCGGTCATGAGAAGGAATGCATCATCAAATTTCTAGTTTCGATGAAGCTTCTCAGCCTGCCATTGGAATATTGGGTGGCTGAGATCTTGAAGGATAGAGGTCTTTCTATTGGTTAGTATATTGCTTTTGACCCAATGGCCACTTTTTGAAAATAATTGTTGATTTTTAGATTTTGCATGTTTGCAAATGTGGGTAAGATTCTACGTTCTTCTATTACTTTGTCCTCCAAATTGCATAATTGCACAACATTATGAGGAATCCATTGTAATGTGTCAAAAATGTCATATAGCTGGTCACTCTACTCCTAGGTGTTGGAACAATAGAAAGTCACTAAATACTTGGAAGAAAAAAGATAACAAGGTGATTGCTCATCCTCAGAATGAGATAGAGTCATTGCTAGATGCTCATGCTATGGGTGAACTTTCTGCAATTTGTGTCCCCTTGCCAAGGTCCCTTGGCATAGTTGAATAAGTTTCAGAGCTGACTTTGTCACAGCCCCACAAATTCTATATTGTCTTTTCGTGCTAATCACTTGTCTTGATGTAATTTGGATTAGGTCGGGAACTCTAATGTTTGAACTATAATCGAAATGATGATTTTGAATGTTTGTATTAATGCAATGGTTAATGCTATAGATTTAATACTTTTGATCGATAACTGTTACATTTGATAAGTAAAACTAAAAATGTTATGAATTAATTGGTTTCTATTTTAGTTGATGACATGGTTGTACCGATATTTGTGTGTTATCTTTTGGACTATTAATGCTCTTGTGGTGATATGTGTTAGAAAATTTAATAGTTTTATAGGTACAAGAGTGCAACAATGCGAACTTGACAACTTTATCCTAAGAACTATCCTCATGCCATTTAACCTTGGTTTTGTATCCTTGAGGTTGAATGGCAATTAGAAGGATCATCGATTGTGAGTACCCCACTAGATGCGTGTTGCGACCTTGAGTCTTAGTCGGTCAATACACTTAGGAGTGATTGACAATTATACCTTTTTAACTCCTCCTAGATGTTCTATAAGAATATATTGGTAGCAGGCCAATTGATTCACCAGTTCCATTGACCGAGTATTGATAACTGTACTTCAAGGATCTATATTGTTGACCTAACCAACTGCTGAGAGGTAGAGAGAAAAATGAAGCATATAATAATTATATTTGCAAATATGAATACATGTATATACATAAATGATTGAGAATTAGCAATAATGTTAGAAATAAAATAATAAAAAAACAAAGGCTGATTAGGAATATTACATCATTCTTGTATCTTTAGGTTTGTTATCTTTAGGATACGTACAAAAGACATTAGTTAGTTTTTTTTAGCTTGTTAGTACTCGTAAGTATTTGCTATGGTTTGTTAGGAATTATTTATCCTATGAATATTTATGCAAAGGAGTTGTTATAGGAGCTCTCCTATAATATAGGAGATGTAAGTCTTATAAATATGTAATATGTATTATTGAACAAAATGAAATAGAAGAACAATATTATGTTGTGTGTAAAATTTGCTGTCTAAATTCCAATATGGTATTAAAGCTGGTGGAACATCTGGAGGTGGATTTGGTGGAATATTTGATGACAACCATCTGAGTATAGTGGCTGACAATGGTGTGCAGATGGAGAAATTTGCTTCTCTTCTACACTTTTGTGTTGTTGTTGGCTGCAATCATATCTGCTGATGTGATTTTTGAGAAGTATTAAATGTATGAACAATCAATAGATTCTCCTCTCATATGCATTGCAAGCTTGCTCATTTATGTTTCTCAGATCTCTCCAACCCATTCCTCTAATCTTCAAAATTTGTCAGCCCCTTGAAAAATTTGCAAAACAAAACAGAAAAAAAGGTGTACAAACTCCTTGGGAAAGGTTGAGTTTTGGCCAGATCCTTGTTTGCTTCTACTATTGTTGTTTGGTGATTGTGTAGATTAATGACCATCACAAAATGTGTCACAAAGAAATGGTTGAGGAAATGCATGAGATTGACTTGGGTTGTTGGCCCACTTCTTGAAGAGATTCAACCAAAACTATGTAATGGTGCCACTCAGGCATTAGTACGGTTTGATTTAGAGTAGGCTTCTCACCACGTTGCCTCTCCTCCTTGGCATCAAGATGACAAAGATGGCCAATACATCTTCCAACTTGGATAAAATCTCACTTCAAGATACAAAATACTCAGCAAAATGGGGGAAGGGACCTTTAAACGTGTGTTAGAATGTTGGGATTGGGAAGCTAGAGAGTATGTGGTTCTGAAGATTGTTTGTAGCATACAAAAATATCGTGATTCAACAATGATTGAAATCGATGTCCTTAATGCTCTTTCAAAGCATGATAAAAGTAGTTCATGATGCATGGAGATATGGAATTGAATTTACTTTTGGAACCACATTTGTATTCTTTGTGAGAGTTTTGGAATTTACAATAATTGGTTTTATGGCTGCCTATCCAAGCTTAGATGATGCACCTAATATATATAGTTGACCAAAGGTAACTATATTTATTTTGAATAGAAGGTGGAGTAAATATTACAAATAGAGATGTTGAACTATAGAAATAAGGCATATATGGACCTTTTGTGTGTGAGTTTATATATATATATTAAATCAATGGTATTTTGGAGTGCATGATTAGTAGTACTCGACACTCCTTGTAAGAAGTTCAAATCGAGAAGGGGAAGATATATTATTTCCTCATAATGTGCACCTGATTTAGAAGTTGAAGATGCTTCAAGTTGTCACGAGCAACTAAAGAAAATTAAGATTTGACCTTCAATCGATAGGAGTGAACCTTATATGTAGTGATCTACTCTATTACACTTGGCGTTTGTGGTTACTAGTGATCCATGCAATCTACTAGGATGAGAACATTCCTGTAAGGACACTCATGGTGAAAACGCAAGCTCAAGGACTTGTATGGATAAATGAAGGCCCATGCCCCAATTTGTGTGAATGGATGTGTTCATCCCCATTCATGAGATGATGTATGTGATTGGAAGTGTTTTCCCCCAATCAAATTTGTTGGGTAATTATGATTGGATGCCTTTGTCCCCCATTATAATTATTGTGAGCAAATGTGTGTCCTTATTTTCAATGTTGGATAGATGTGTTTATTCCTATCCAATATTGTTACACGACCTTAGATGAAAGTGTTTGTCCCTATCCTTGGTTCCATGGATAGAAGTGTTTGTCCCTATCCTTGGGTAAAGTCTAGTAAGGTCAATCTTATTGAAGACGTGTAGTGAGGTGAGTTACACTATTGTTTATTGTGAGTAGATGTGTATGTCCTTACTCATATCTTGTGTTTTTGATGAGCGACTAAATCTGTTTATCAAATGTTGTTAGTCCACCTATCCCTATTTGGAGAATGATGTAATAAAGGGGGGTGTTAGAAATGCTATATCATTCCTGTGTCTCTAGGTTTGTTGATCTTTAGGATACATACAAAAAACATTGTTAGTTTGTTTTAGTTTGTTAGTCTCTAATTTGTTATGGTTTGTTAGGATTTTTCTATCCTATAAATATCTAAGTAAAGGAGTCGTTATAGGAGCTCTCCTATGATATAAGAGATGTAAGTTCTATAAATATGTAATATGTATTATTGAATGAAATGAAATAGAAGAACAATTTTATGTTGTGTGTAAAATTTGCATTTTGAATTCAAATAAGGAAAGCATAAACAAAATTGGGGAAAAAGGGAAGGGTCATTCATTTTCACCAAAGACCAAGCATAAAGCTCCTCCTTAATATAGTTGGGAGACAACTTTAGATGTAGAAGAATGGTGCGAGTAAGCTAAGGGATGACTTTTCCCTTAATGAGGTATGGCGTCTCTCCCTGATGCCTAGAAAAAAATCTCTCCATTCATGCTAGAAATGAAAGGAATGGTGTTTGGGCCCTCATGATGGGATTAAAAGTTGTTTTGGGCAGAGATTTGAGGGAGAAAGGTAGAAAATGTGATTGTTTGGGGTTGACCAAGGCTAGGATAAGTTAGCAAAGGAAAAAGAGAAGTTGAGCACAGCCACTTGAGAATATTTTCTCATAAACAATGGCGAACAAGAATTGAGTGCAGCCATTTGAGGATTTTCTTGCATAAAACAATGGCAAATAGGAGCTGAGCGTAGAATTTGTGAAGCCCTCACAGGTAACTTCTTGACTTGAAAAGTCGGGTGCTAGTATTAATCTATAAAGTATAGATATATGTAAAATTACAAATTCATTACTGTTCTATAGTTGCATGCCCCAACTGAGTAGTAGTTGTTTGGTAGAGATTTAAAACTGTATTGAGCTGTTGCCAATTACTTATTCACATTTTAGTTTAAAATGGGATTAAGGGAATGATCTAAGGGTGAAATAGCTAGTTGGGACCTCCTCGAGTAACCATTTTGCAGCTGATTTCAGTAAGCTTGGCCATTTCCTTTGAATAAAACCCTCTTTAGTCAACGATTCTGGTCACTAATACTATCTCTAATTCACAAGATTTTAATTACATGTTCAGATTATCCAAGAATCCTTCATATTTTATACTTGTTCTTCTTCCAAAACTGAATTAAAACGGTAAGAGGTGATAGTTCCAAGGCTCTTAACTCTGTCAATAGGTTGCACCCTGATTTTATTTTCTTGGAGGAGTAAAGGCCATTAATTTTCCCCAAGTTTTATATGGTGACATAGTTTTAATCTTGTTCCTTGGTGAAAGGATTCTATTGGCTCTCATGCTCTTAAATGAGGTTGATTGGTTGTTAATGGACAATATTAATGGAATGCAATAACCAATGAAAGTAAAATAAATAAATAATAGGAAGGGGGTGGGGAAGAACTGTTCCTTTATTCTAGTTACTCAATAGCTTTTCATTTAGTTTTATTGTAAATGTAGTCATTCTATATGCAACCCAAATTCATCTCACTTAAAGGAAAGGTATGCTTTTATTGACATAAAAACATAGTAGCATGGTGTTAATGAAACAAGTTAAATGAAATATTCTGTAAAAGATTTGAGTGGCTGGTATAAAACTTAGTGCCCATGTTATATTAAACTAACATGTTGAAAAGGGTTTATAGTCCTGTTGTGACCTAATTCACACCTCGCCCCATTGCAAATGGGGACCCTTGTTGTTTGCTTTTTAGGGTTTTGCTTTCGCGTGCCTCGTTTTGTCTGCTCTTCGTTTGGGGGTTTTGAGTCTTAATTTTGAACGGTCACCCGAGTCGAGTCAATGAGTTTTCGCCTGGATCACTGCATAAACGCCA
This sequence comes from Sequoia sempervirens, assembly GCA_007258455.2. Lineage (NCBI taxonomy): Eukaryota > Viridiplantae > Streptophyta > Pinopsida > Cupressales > Cupressaceae > Sequoia > Sequoia sempervirens. Next base: position 21,182 of record VDFB02354007.1, read on the forward strand.
CCATCGTGCTTAGAAGGCCTGGGAGACGAAGATCGACTGTCGTTTCGGTCGATTCTGACACCTCCAAATTTTTAGGGTTTCTCACCCCGGGCCCCCTATTTTTTAGGACCTACTTTTTTGGCACTTTTGGGCAATTCTGGGATCCCTATTTTTTAGGGTCTATTTTTGGAAAGTTGCTATTTTTGGAAAATTTCTATTTTTAGAAAGTTTCTATTTTTAGAAGGGCCACGAGTTTCGAAAACGCACTTAGAAGTTTGAAACGAGCAACGAAACTCTCAGAAAATTGATTCGAAGATTTTTTGAAATATTGGCAAAAATCTGGAAAATCACATAAAAAGTTCAAAAATCTGGAAAATTTGTTCAAAAATGGTGAGAAATTCTGGAAAAATCACAGAGAAATCTGGTAAAGAGCACAGAAAATGGTGAATGAGATGATGAATTCTTCAAGAAAATGGTAAAAATTCGAAGAACTGGTCAAGGAATCTGAGCAATTCATGGAAAAAATCTGAGAAACGCATGAGAAATCTGAGATAATGACTGAACATTCATAGAAAATCTGGAAATTCGTGAAGAATTTGAAGCATTCATGGCAATCTGATCGTAGTATAGGCATAAAAGAACTGAGATTCATGGAGAAAACTGAGATATTCGCCTAAGTATGGAAGACTTTCAGCTCACAGTCAATGGTGAAGCTTCAGCTAAAGGTTGGCAATGGCACCAGATCTGAGCAAGTCCGCCCAGGCAAGAAGAGACAATGGCATAAAAAATCTGAGCAATGGCCAACAATGAGATGAAGTCCGCCCCTGTCTAGAATGGAAAAGTGAATGGCCAGGTTACAGCTGAAGTCCGCCCATGAAGAAAGAAGAAAATGTCTAAGAAAATGAGGCCATGGCCAGGCATAAGCTGAAGTCCGCCCTTGAGATAAGTGTCAAGTGGCAAGCAAAACAAGGAACCCCGCCCTGTCCATGAGGTGATTGGCAACAGATTCAAGGAAGTCCGCCTTGAATATTGGACAATGGCTAAACATTCAAGGAAGTCCGCCCTCCAAAGTTAGCAATGGCATGAAAAACAGTCAAGTCCGCCTTGAGGAAAATGTCAAATGGCAAGAAAGAAGCCAAAGTCCGCCCAAGGAAAGTGGCAATGGAAACTAGCAAGTCCGCCCTCCAAAGTGGCAAGCCAAGACTTAAAGTCCGCCCTAGGCACAAAGTGAATGGCCAAGAAAAGGTTAAAGTCCGCCCAGCTAGAGATGGTAAGTGGCAAACAAAGTAAGGAAGTCCGCCCCTTGAGCAAAACAGAAATTTGGCTAAGGCGTAGCCAAGGAAGGATGAAATGGCAAGAAAAATGACTAAGTCCGCCCAACCAAAGAGTGAAGTGGTCAACCACAAGGCAAAGTCCGCCTAGCCAAAATGTTAAATGGCCATCTCAAGGCCAAGGTCCGCCATGTTAAGAAAGTGAAAAAATTAAAATTTTGCCTAAGTGTGAACCTTTGAAAATATAAAATGTGCATGTGACTAAAGAAAATCTTCGCCATGGCTAGAAAAATTGTGGAAAAAATCAAACAAATGGCAAAATAAAATCGGACATGGCAAGATAAATTGCGGAACATCAAAAGAATTTTGGACAAGATACAAGTTATGGCTATAAAAATATTGGGCATGGCTAGGAAAAAGTTGGACATGGTTAGAAAAATGTCAAACGAGAAATATTTATGGCCAAATAAAATTGTACATGGCCAAATATTTTTGGGAAACAATCAAAAAATCATGGACAAATAAATTGGATGAAATTGGAAAAAATGAAAATTCACCTAAGGCATTGGCAAGGAAATTTTCGAAGATCAAAAATTATGGGCCAATAAAACGAACGGGTTGGAATGGACACATAAAATAATTATTTTAATTATTTTAATCATTTATTTTCCAACAACAAAAAGAGATAAGTCTTGAAAATTTCGAAATTGGAAAGAGAGAAAAAGAGTTTTGTTGGACTGTGAATGAAATTAGAAACTTTCCCGGACGAGATGATGGAGGATAGAACTTGCCATACGAAAGCCAAGTGAAAGATGAGTTCGAACTTGATTCAAAGGAAACATTGCAAATTTACTAAAATGATCGACCCTCTCACTTCTATAAGTGATTTCGTTTTTCATTTGTGCAATCACTCGATTTTGAGAAGAAAAGTTGTGAGAAAAGAATTGTTTAAGGCAAAAGGTTGAAGAAATTCGCAGCAAGGTGAAAGAAATATTCTGTTATCAGCTTGCATTGCTATCGTGATCACGTCTCCAAGAAGTCACAAGGCAGATTTTTCTTGTCCATTTCATGTTAACATGAAGCTTCACCATTTATTTTCTTGCCAGCTTGTTATTTTTCGCGAAGTCTAATCTGATTACCAGCTGGAATGTTCTTTCAAACTGATTTTAATGTCGAACTTTGATTATTTCTTTCTTCCTTCTCTTGCAGATCTATTTTTCGAAGCAGCCAAGATGAAATTTGCAAGCAAAGGTGTCCAAACTCAATCAAAGATTAAGTCCAAGTGGGAGCACGTTCTAGACACTGATCTTGGCCACGTAGATCTTGAAGACTTCCGAAAGAGAATGTACGGGACTGACGGACGTTTGCCTACACCAATCGCCATGAGGATGATGCGCAACGGAATCGTCCATGCAGCTGGATTTCCACCAGCAAAAGAATGTCCTGAGCTGATGGCAGAATGCGCACTACATTACAACGCACAAGACAGACAGATAGAAGCTCCTGACGGAAGGGTCCTTGCTACTTGTCCGAGCCAGCAATCCAGGAGACTTTTGGCATTCCAGTGTACAACCGAACATCATATCGCACCAAGCAAGATGCACTCAAACTTTATCAAAGTCAGAAGGATCTCTGTGCATCCAACATAAACAAGAATTGGTTATTAAAACCAAAGCCTACTGCAAGCAAGATGCCGAAAAAATTGATCAGAACCCACTTCAAAGAGGAATATGGTGATATTGTTCTGCTACTTAACAGAATGGTAGGCAGTGCCCACGGTGCTCCTTTCGAAGATTGGATGTACTATTTTATTGATGAGATAATCACTGGAGTCAAAATGTTCAATTGGTCCAGGATGATTAGCGACAGCTTGCACGAACAGTTGGTCAACTTTGAGCAGACCAAAATTTTCCACATGAGCTCATACATTGTATATTCACTCGCAAGATACTATAAGTATCCTGGCTTGACATGCAAAGGCGTGGTCGGCAATGGCGAGGGGAAATTGAAAGTCTACGATTGCTATCCGCAGCTGCAGCTGAAAGAGAAGTCCCACTTCCGGAGAGCTCATGATGCATTTTTGATGTATATCACCCGGCTTCTTCAAGGCGGAACTCACCAAAGACTCTCGCATGAAGCCAAGAGCCTGATCAGCCGGTATGGATTCTGGTTTATTCAATATCCTAAGTTCACCTACATCAGAATCCAAGGATTTTCCGGAAATCCTTATAGGCTGCCTGTCTATCCGACTAACAGGATGGTATTGCTGGAAGTGCTAAGGCAACTAGAAACATATCAGAACATCCAAAGGCCTAAGCAGAAAGCTGCTGTCACCTTCCCCTTTTTCATCGGCAACATGGAGGAGTCATGCCCGACAGCACAAGCAGCAGAGGTTGCTCGACTGGAGATTCAGCAATATCCATTCATCTCATACAAATCCAGGAACAACTTCGATCCGCTCCATCACATCAAAACTGTGGACGGAGAAAGGTATAAACATCGGGTTGACTTAGAGGACTTCTGGGCCAACGCAGCCGATGAATATGACGTAAGGAGAAGGTTATGGTCAAGGCTGCCATTAAGCATGATAAGGGCGACAGAGCTCTTCAAAATACCTGACCAACTGCAAGAGGATGGAATATATGTGCAGCCAGGCTTCATGGAAAATGAGCCACTACCGCCTATAAAATGGTTTGAGCCTGAGATGGGTGATCTATCCACTTTGATGCGCCCTGTTTTCAAGTACTCTCAGTGGTGGATAGATCGTCAAGTAGAGGTCCTAAAACAGAGAAATGTGCAATTTACCTATGAGTTGATGGGAGACACAGAGTCATGTTCTTCAAACGCCGGTGCATCTCGTGGAGATGGACCAATAGATGCTGCCAACTCGAAGAAGAGGAAAGAAGCCGATAAAACTGCAAGGCAAGACAAGGGTAAAGAGATAGATGAAGGGCCTACGCGGAAGAAACACAAGTCCAGACCCCTCCAGTCGGCCACTTCTAGGAACATAGAAGAAATGCTTGCCTTGGATAAAGAATCTTTGGAGAATGCCAGGATCCCTTCTCCAGTTGAAAATATAGAGCCAATCCAAGTAGAAGATGATGATCAACCCTCTCCAGCAAGCACATAAATCTTAGGATCGGATAACGACACAGACATCGAGGATAGAGAATTCGAGGAAGGAATGATTTCCGCCCTCAAAGGCATTCAAGAGGACCCATCCGTCCAGGAGATCCAGGATATGCAGTTGGTCCAAGAAATTCAAAGTATGCCGGAAATTCAAGAAGATCAGGAAGTGCAGGGCATACAGGACGACCAAGAACAACAAGACGTAATTGAGCGGCCAACAGTTCCAGAATGGCTGAGGGAAAGATTGAAAAGAAAAGCGCCAGTGGAGGTCCTTGAGGAGGACAATGACACAGATTTTCTGGCCAGATTAGAGCAAACTGCCCCAAGGAAGAAGGCCAAAAAGTTCTCTACCATCCAGAGAGATGAAGCTGGAAATCGCACGGTGCAAATTGCAGTGCCTGCAGCCGACAAGTTTCAAGACGAGATTGCTCCTGAGGAATATGCTATCACAACTGTCGACATGGGTCCAGCAACAAAAGAGCAGGAAGTCGAAGACTTGGATAATTCCGTGGCCACCATCAAGGCCAGATTAGAAAAAGAAGTTGCCAAGAAAAAGGAGTACAAGAAAGAAATTCAACGCCTAAAAGGCTATATCCAGCACCTGACCAAGCCACTAAACGAAGGTGAGCAAGTGGCGCCTTTACCTCCAAATGCTTCACAAGAACCAAGTGCAAACTTCGAAGAGGAATTGACAACAGCGAGGGAGGCTAAAGACTGGATGATTGGAAGGAAAGAAGAGGCGTTGATATTTGCAGAAAAGTTGTCGCAAGTGAATGAACAGGCTTCCTTCATGCTTTCACAAGTTGCAGATCTTGCGGAGTCATGGAGTAGCCTCGAGGATATTCAGAGCAGGATCATCCCATACATTCGGGAACTGAAGGGCATCTCAAAGCAAAGATTGGTTGAAGACAAGGTTATTGAAGCTGGAGCAGCGTATGACTTCAATGGATGGTATTTTGCTTTGATCTCAAGGAGAGGAGTCCTCGAAAAGGTGAAGCAGGACAGTGGTAGAATTGAAGAACAAGTAAAGGAAATTCAAAGAAAAATCTATGAGATGGCTGCAGATATGCTAGACAAGGAGGTTGTCCGAAGGAAACACTTGCGGCCAAGGAGTTTGAAAGAGCAAGTACATAAAGTTTTCTCCACCACCGGGCCAATCATGAAAGAAGGATTCGCCAAAGTGTTCGAATTCATGGCCATCAGAAGTTCTTTCTTGCTGCAGGAGCCAGCATGGGCGACTATGTTTGCAGAATGTGCCGAGAACTTGGATTTGCTGGAGTACAACATCAGCGTGCTGCCCGACATTGCCATGGAGGAGGTCGACCTGATAGTGTCTAGGTTCGCCGAACGTGAGGCTGCACAAGTGGATAAGGATGACACTCCAGTTGTCTAGTGTTCTCTTCAGTTAACTGATTGTGGTTTTGGAAACCCTAATTAGGGTTTAGTTCCATTTAATCTTGGCCATTGATCTTGAATCAATCTCGTCCGTTCTTTGTAATCTTGAAAATCTATATAAACCCCCCCTCACTCTCTCATTTCTCATTAGATTAGAAAATTTATTAGAAGATTAGAAGGTAGAGATATAGAGAATAGAGATTAAGAGTTAGAGCAGATTTGGGATAGTTAGAAATAAAGAGAGAGTTCTTATGAGATTGTTGTGAAAAGCTACTTTGATAATGAAGTTCAAATGCATGAGGTGCTTTGAGTACTTGATTGTTGAATAGTTGCATGGTCGCATGTTTTCTTTCTCACTTAGCAGATTTGAATTAAAATGTATGTTAGAAGAATGATTGATTGATAACGGAGATTAGTGAAACCGAGCTCATACTTTCTTTGGGTGGATGATTTCACTCAATGTGCAAAGTTAGACTGAGCTTTACTGTGGATGCTTAACTTCTGTTTTAATAATTGTTGTTCAATCTGATGGCAATTATTTATCACGTGAAAATAAAAAGCACATTCCTAGAAGATTGCACTTGCTCTGCGTAGTTGTCGTTGAACGTGGCGAAACAGAGTATGGTTTATTGGGTTTCACTTAGTCTTCGTCTTCTCTTGATTTCTTAGGAGTAGCATAAAAGTCTCTAAACCCTAAATCTTTTTTTTACTTTTTTTTTATATATAAAATCAAAAAACCCAAAATGATACTGCATTTATGTCCCCACTTCTCCGAATAACTTGCAAAATCTTACTTGTGCCCACAGCAAATCACATCCATACCACAGAGCCTATCTGCGTTCATCTTAAACATTGGAATTACCCTATGACCTCACTTGCAATCTTAGCATAGGAAGTAGTTTTTCAAGAGAGAATAGAGCGTCTGTGACACTTTGTTCTAAAATGTTTTGTGTGTCATAAAACACGCAACAACAAGTCCCTTTTACACAAGCCTATAGTTAGTATTATGTGTGAGGGGGTATCCTTACCCTATTTTCAGTTCATATGTTCCTATCCACACATTTCTAGGTCTTGTAGATTAAACAGACAAACAAATGTTAGACATCAAAGTGAACCTTAAACCTATAGTGATGGGTTATTTCATAACCCTCTACGGGTGTGACTAAATGTTCATGAAATTTATATTTCTATTTGTCATAAATAAGTGTATATTCTCCTTAGAATACAACCTTACACTCTATACGTAAGGCTGAAATCAAGTAAAAGAGCAGCTACATAGTAGCTAGCCTTACTCCCAAACATTAGAAATGTTCATTGTTAAGATTGAGGAGAGGAAACCTTCATCTTGACCCCTAATGATTGGGCTCTCACAGAGTTGAAGGTTATGCCTAACCTACTTGGAGTAGTCTATGAAGCTATATAACTCCTATAAAAGAGTCACACCTGAACATTAGGTCGTCCTTCGGTAGGGGGGGGTGGCAACTAAAGTGATAGGTAGCAAAAGACATAGGATATTTTTCATAATACCCCCCATCCTAAAAATATTGCAACTAGAACTCTAGTAAGATACCTGGCTACTAGATGACCACAAGCTTGAACCTAAAATGATATAAGAGTGATGAGTTGATTGTCACAAGTATTGTGTAGGTGATGGATGTTAGGAGATAACCATTGTATCTTGAGGACTAGTCAACCTCCACCAATAGAATCGAGGCGAAGAGTGACAAGAGCTATACTTGTGATACAAGAATGGTTTAGCTAGTTGTGACTAGTATCGTGCAGGTAATGGATACCAGGAGTTAACCGTCATATCGAGGGTTAGAAATCTATCACCTATAGCATGTAGTGATGGATGCTAGGAGCCAACCATCATATTGAGAGTTTTAGCCGGCTATCACTAGTAGCATGGAGTTGATTGATGGTAGGAGCTACACATGTTGTGAAGAGGTTAGTTGGATTTTCACCAAGGCCATGTGGTGATATATGTTAGGAACTACCCTCTTCTAGGTTGGATAGATTTGTCGCTAATGGCCTAGAGGTAATAGACGTATGAATCCACTAACTTGGAAAGGTTCGTAGCTTTGTGGGAATCTAACTCTCAGCCTATATGAATTTTGGGAATGAGGATGGACTCATAGTGTAGTATGGGATGCACCATAGTCCTCTTCCTAGCTGTCCATTTGCATGCCTGCCCCTATGCCTAGGCAAGATGGAAGCCTTGTCTTCTTCAAGAACTCAAATTCTACCTTCCCTCCCTTATGTCTCTGACCTTGGCACCTTAACTTTGGAATTCCTCTCCTAGATAGACTTGCTAAGTCCATTTGGTTGGGGTGGACAGGATTCTTATCCGCATGGTTGGGTTTGTTGCACTCTTGTGTCGGGAACATGAACCCAGGCAGCTAATTGCAAGTCCTGACAACTCAAGCTCTTGTATGACATCAGGTACTCTTTAATTATGGACATTATATTTTGAAATCTACTTGCTCATTGATTTGTGTGTAATGGGCTAATTTGTATGTAGGCTGATCATTACCCTACTGCAGGTTTTATTTATAACTACTGCAAATATTAAAAAAAACCTGTTATTATGGCTGGTTTTTACAGACTTGCAGGGATCAGATTGATGAACTTCAGGTTGAACAAGCTATTAGCCCTACTAATGAGCTCCAGAAGCTGGCTTTCTTGCCTTCTAATATGGATAAAAGAAAAATGGAATCAAATGTGAGCCTTCATAGATCTCCTATGGATTCTTTTGGGTTTGGGTCAGCCTTCAGAAAAAGGAGATCAGCTAAGAAGGATAGCCTACTCAATGTTTTGAGGAGCGGGACAATTGGTAGTTTCCAGAGCTCTCCGGAGTGTTTCGGTTTCAAACTGTCTTGAGATGGTTGATCTCTTGATCTTGCCCTTCCTAGGAATTGTAGTGAGTGATGATGGTTATTTTCATTTCCTGGGCTGTCTGCTGTTTAATGCTGTACTTTTGCTGTTGGATAGACTTCATTGATATAACTCTTCTATACATTGTATAAGGCTTTGGGTTTCTTTCAAAATCCACCTTTTACCCTCAATTAAAAAAAATAGTACCCCAAAGTATCAGGTAACTTAATCTGAATATTTCAATCCAAAAAGTAAATTGACAGATTTTATTAGCATAGACAAATACTGCCGATGAGAATTATTTAATTTAATTATTTTAGATTAATTAATGAAGGGTTTATTGCAGCCTTGGTCCGTTTTAAAGAGAGACAAAGTTACATTATATAGTATAGAAAGACAATATCACTTGAACATACAGAAACAAAACACAAAACTCTGAGCATTTCTTCATACTAGGTGTAACATCAAACAAGATGAGATGAAAAACTGACAGAAATTATTAAGCTCAAATTTTACTCTACATTATGAGATGAAAAACAGAAAAGAAATTATATTTATGTATCCGAAATCAGGTGTGAATTTTTTTTTCTTGAACAAACAAGAGTAGTTTAGTACTTGAAAACTAATCTATAAAGGAAATGAACATAATAAGTATGGGATGCAGCCATTTGGGCTAACTCTGGGAAAATTGGAAAATACACATTAACAAAGTCATAAACTATACAGCAATCCTATTAAAGGTAAGGTAATATCAGTGACAATTATAACCTATTGTGGAAACTTTAATATGCTTCAAAATAATTATTGTTATCTGCCTAGACTAAATCAATTTCTAGTAATAGCAGAACAATTTTTTTTTACAATTACACAAAATTTTAAGAAAGTAAAGAGACCCACCTTCATGAAGAGGTCAACTTCAGCCTCTGGAAAAATCCCACCTTCTTTCTCTCTTCTAGCAACTTCAGAAAGCAGCTCTTTATAATATTTCAGTATTGCAAATGACTTATCAGTAAGTAGAGTTTGGGACCCAAATCACTTGTAAATTTATGTGTCTCGATGCTATGGCAGAAAATTTTTAGTTTTAGATTTCTTACCATATCTACTGCCAACACCTTGACATCTTGCAGAGAAATCCAATGTTTCACGAACAGTCATCAATCCTACATGCAAGTCATGCTGACTTATATATGCAGATGTCTTTTGAGGAACAAACTCATCCAGTGCATGCCCGTTGTAAGTTATAGATCCTTCCACCTGTTCATATACTATAGTTTTAATCAAATGATACGTTACAAATTGAATATACTACATATTATGCATACCAATATCATGGGTTTTCACCTTCAGGTCCTTTTCCAGTTTACCAGCCAAAGCTAAAAGCAGCGTGGTCTTCCCAGAGCTTGGTGGACCTAACAATAAAGTCATTCTGCATACAAAGAAAGAACTCGAGCAGCATTAGAAAGAATTGTGATTAAAATCAGTTCAAGTGATTACCATGTTCAATTTTTTGTCCAGTCATACCTAGAAGGCTTGATTATACCAGTGACATCTTTAAGGATTTGAAGGTCAACTTTCTTTGTTGTTGACAATCCAACAGATCCGAGCAACGTCTGCAATCCGATAGACCAGATATTTAACATCCTCTTAGATTAATTGGTCTGTCCAACTTTTTGAAGATAGCTTTTATGAAATCTAGAAAAGTACTTCTGTATTGAAGATAGCTTTTATGAAATCTAGAAAAGTACTTCTGTATTCCCAAAAGTATTATAATATATAGCTTTGAGCCTTACAATGGTCGCATATCATTCATTTCTTCATAAAATAATATACATTTCCATTTTCCAGAGGATACATTTCATGAAAAGGCAATGGCTCAGAGTTAAAGCACCCCACCAACCAGATTGGGTAGTACTAGGTTTATGAAAAGGAAAGTAATTTAATGTAGATTAGTCCATTGATGCATTGAGTGGTCCTAGGTATGAGTGCTACATTGTAAATAGTTTTCTATTACAGTATCAAGGCCAGCATTAGTTTTGGATGACATCTAAAACCTCAAGTGCAATGTATCTTCACGATAAAGGGCCAGAGGTGATCAAGGAGTTGATGGCACTTCTAGGGGTAAGTGTGTTGTGATAAGAGAACTATCTCAGGGGTAGAACAGCTAATTGAATAGATTTGGTCATCTTGGATTCATGAGAGGGGAAATTATCTCAGAAATAGAGAAACACATTGATTTAGTTTGGTGGTCCTGAGATCAAGTACTATGGTTTAAATTTTAACATATTAGCAGGGCCAGCATTGGATTGGAGGACAGTTTGGACCTCAATTCGAGTGTGGATTGAAGCAAAATATTCGAGGTGATATCAAAAAGTTCTAGAGAGAGCGCTATCATGAAAAGGGAAGTAGCTCAATGGCAAATCATTGGTTGATTGTGTATTTGAGTCTAGCCTGTTATGTTTTTCAACTTGATGGCCTTTCACAATCATCAACATCAACGTGGGTATCCATGTCTGATCTACAGTTCAAATTAAGTTTGCATAATATTTCGGATTTGTTAAGTGATTCTTTTAGGTTCCAGAAGTAATAAAACAAACAGATTGTATTGCTTTATGATTTTATCTATTGCATTTTCTTGCCAAGCTATTGCACGTGTATCGTGATTGATTATGACACATCAAAGCTATCTTTTCTCGCCTTATTTTGAACCTTTGCTTATGATCTCAAACGTTTAAGAATTGGAGAAATGAATCAAACACACCTCTATGAAGTTCCTGGCTGAGTTCCAAAGTGTAGGGAGTGCTCTTCCACCCACAAAGCACTGCCCCTTTACAGATAAATTTTCAAAACGAACTTCTATAGTTGGAATCTCTATACCTACTCTGTAAGTCAAGAGCAAAGATTGGAATATGATGAGGAAATTAATAAAAGGATAAATTAAGTTCACAATTCCCTTGTAACTGTAGATATGGGTTCTCAACCAAAGGACCAAACTGTAGTCTTCAGCAAGATATTTAGGTTGTCTTACATATCATCTTGTAAAGACCAAGGGCAAATCCAATATAAAGGAAACAGATAAAAGAAGCTATAATTTAGATACTCACTTATCAATACGACCTCTAAGCTTTTTCAGGAACTTCTCATTATCTTCTTCGGTCACTTGGAGGACTCTCTCGATAAACATTTTTCTTTCCATTGGTTCCAACTTTCTAACATCTACTTCCTTTGGAATCTGGGTCCTGCCTACTACCATAGCATCAGTATTACCATTTTTGGTATCACTCTGAAACAGGATACTGGTCCTTAGCCTATTATATGTAGGCAGCTTCTCAATAGCTGCCCACACTAGATTTTGTTCATCATCCTCCACACTATCTTCTGTTGATCTGATAAAAGCATCTGCAATTCCTCTGTTCTTCCTACTGGCACTTCTCCAGCTTACATTTCTAGCTAGCGAGGTTACCATGGATCCCATGCCTATCTCCAAATTTTCCATCCTTGTTCTAATGTAGGATGCAAGCTTTTGAATTTCTTTTAGAATTCATATCTATACAACTCTTGACTTTGTCTGTCAAATAAAAGCAACTGCACTAGTTTCCCACTAAAAGCAAAAACATTCAGTGTGCTTGTCAAATTATAAGATGTCTTTCTGCAATGTCAGATGTCAGAAGAACTTCAAGCTCTCTGTATTAGTACTTCAAATTTTCAAATACGTTACGATGAGTGGAATTCCCTTACTACCGAAGACTGACTATCTGTCATCACGATGATAAATCACTTTATGTTATCCCACTAGAAATCATTGAAATTCTTTTCAGAACTTCTCCATCACTCTTTTTGCTTTGTTGATGTTAAGCAGTCCTGATATATCACGTGAAATTATAGTGATTGTAGTCCCAAGGTATCAAATTCAATGACAATGATATTTGGAATCTGTCCTGAAACTTTTCCTGTGGAGGGAAAAAATAATGCGCACATAGAGAAAATTAGAATTTTTCGGTCGTGTATACAATTGGATTACGCGTATTGGCATCTCAATTTTTAAATTGGATTGCGTATATGTATTGGCATCTCAGCTTTTTAACCCCGTGCAGTAATACATAAGGTGGAAACTCAGAAATTTTAAGCGTAACGGTTAATACAGAATATGTTCTAACTTTTTCTGTTCAGAACGAAATAATTAATATGTTCCAACTTCTTTTGTTCAGAACCAAATAATTTATCTGTTCTAACATTTTCTGCTCAGGACCAAATAATTTATATGTTCTAACTACTACTTCTGTTCAGAACCAAATAGTTTATATGTTCTAACTTCTTCTGTTCAGAACCAAATAATTTATATGTTCATCTACCAAACAACTATGGGCCTCCATCCAGATTACTACAGAGCAAGTAATATGCACAAATTGAAACCACAATTTCAAAGAGATATTGATGATTAATTTTTTTTAACATAAATTTCCTGGATCTTCACAATCACATAGAGATTTTCACTCAAATGATTAGTTCTTTTTATTAGGAAAATATAACTATTTAGGCGCCTTGCTATTAAATTTTTATTTTATTTTTAACACTGCAGGAATCGGGTAGCACGACCCCCTATAAACTGCAATGTGCCTGATAAACTTTTTAACGTAACCAACGGCGCTGTGACACCCCTCCGGTACCACGGGGGTGGGGAAGACTAACCTTGTGACCAACCTCCTGCAACAGCAAAGATTTAGTCATTAATTTTATTTTTTATTCACAAAATAAATTTATATTAATATTGTGTAACAAAAAACATTTGTCAACCATATTAGTGGTTGGTGAAAATGGTATAAACCTAATTCATATTATTTAATTAGAAAAATATCTTGTGACAGCTTACCTAATTAGAGAATCTGTTGGGACAAAGTACCTAATTAGGTTATCTTGCCGTTCAAATAATTTTCCTTCATTAGTTGACTTAATTAGTAATAAATTTAAGTATATTGTCACGTTAGCAATATTATAATGAATAACAAATTTGTTGAAAAAAATAAAAATCTTTAAAGAGACTCCCATGTTTAATGTGTCTTACTTAATGTTTATGGTTAGACACTTCTCTTTTGAAGTAATTAAAATCGATGTTTGAAGCACTCATAGCACCCCTTTAGTATAATATTGTAGTCATTTAAAAAAATTATTATATCAAATCATACTTGATTTTATCTTATTTTAATCATAAATTAAATAAATATTTATTGTTTATTTTATTAATTTATCTTTTTACTTGTATGATTCATTTTAATTAAATAAATATTTATTATGTATTTAATTAATTTATTCTTTATCTTTAGATCTCCCACTTCAATTAAATAAATATGTATTATTTATTTAATTAATTTATATTTCACTTAAATTTCCTCTTTAATTAAATAAATATATTATTTACTTAATTAATTTAACTTTAATCTTTATTCCTCATTTTGATTAAATAAATATTTATTATTTATCTAGTTAATTTATCCTTTATCTATACCCTCCACTTTAATTAATTAAATATTTATTTATTAATTAATTAATTTATCTTTCACTTTCATAATCATTTTAATTAAATAAATATTATTTATTTATTTAATTAATTTATCTTTCCACATCATTTTTCTCTAATAATTAATAAAATAATTGTACTATAATTTAATTAATTATTGAGAGCTACATGACTAACTAAGATAATTGAATTTAGACACTTGTCAAAAATTAAACTAACTTTGCATCATCCATCCATTTCATACTACATCTCCAAATCCTAGCAATTCACATAAGGATGTTGCCCTAATCCATTCAGAAACCTTATTTTGACATTTGACTAACATGGCTAACTAAGATCATTGAAATTTTATAAATGAGAGGCCATTCATCCCATTTGATCATTTCCTCTTATGCTATTGTTATGTTATATTTTTTTATCTACTTCTCTCATTTTCTATCTAATCTTTCATTGTTTAGTCGCATGCCATCCATTTGATCATGCATCATATCAATCATATCATCATGTTATTGGTTTTATAAGCAACCACATTCTTTTATCAACACATGGAAAGAGAAAATCAAGTGGAGATAGGGTGCACTCTACTTCAACTCTATTTGAGGAGAATGAATGGTTTCAGGTGAAGGTATTGTGTGTGTATTGCATTATCTTTAATGTTATTTACCTTTAATCTTTTCTTGTCTTCAGTTATAATAAATATTGGTTTGATTGCAGGAGTTAAATAAATTAAATGTATAGAAAATATTTTTAACTTTCATGAAGATCGTATATGTATGTGTCAAAGACTCATTCATTTATATGTGATAGTTTTTAGATAATTAGATGGCCACCACCAACTTATGAATTTGATTATGTATTATAAAGGTTCATTTTCAATTGTGCATAATTGATCTCATGTGTGTAGACTTAACATAAAAATCATAGACTTTGTAAGATTTGGCTAGGAAAATAGTCACCCAAGATCAAGGAGGTCTAATGAAAGAACAAAAGAGGCCCAAAATGAGAGAACAATTCTATTCCATCAAAGGATACAAATATATAAATGAGATTCTATACGAGAGTACATGAGGTAGGTATATATGATACAACACCAAGAGATGTGAATGTATAATCAATGTGGGATAAAGATGTTGTACCCACATGTGTGTACTATAACTTTGCCAAAAAAGGAAAGTACAAGTCACATGTACAAATGCGACTTACTTAAGTAGATACCTACTTTAGTAAGATTATCCTATTGTAGGAGTAAAATGCAACAATGTAATTAAAATAAATGCAAGAAAATAAATATGCATCAACCCCCTTCCCCTAGACCCCAAAAAGTGTAGCTAAGATGGGTAGGAAGCATAGAAAATGGGTTTCAACAAATGTGTATCGATGTACAAAGTGATGCCCCTTAGAAGATGAAAAGAAGAAAACTAGTAGGACAAAACTGCCCCCAAAGAGAGGAAACGAAGAGATAACACACAACCCCCCAAAGTGTAGTTTCTTGTGTATTTAGTAGATGCTCAACACTAAATGTTGAAGAGAACCTAGGATCACCAAAAATTATTTCTCCCTTTAGGAAGAAACAAACACAAAGATGTATGTAGGATATCTTCTCATTCTTGAAAGGAATACTGTATTTAGTCATTAATTTTAATCATTATTTTGATCAATTTGGTAGTTTATTTAATTGTTTTTGTTCACTGATTTTTGTCAACTAGTAGGTATAATGATACATTATTTATTAATTGCATAATCATTATATTTAGTCATATTTATTCACTGATTTCTATTAGCTGGTAGTATATTTAGTCAATCAGTAGTTTATTTAATTGGTTTTGTTCACTAATTTCTACCTATACGTGTTGAAAATGAGACAATGCTTTAATTGAGGTTTAAACATATAAAACAAAGAAAAACATAATCAATCATTCATTTGCACATAATGAAACGACTATTAAGAAGGAAAAATACTAAAATTTTATTGAGAAAATGTGTTCTTATGTAACAGATACAAGATAGAAATGTGTCTTTTCTTTGAAAATAATACTATTACAAAGTGTGTTTCTCAGTGCTGTGACTAAGAAAACTCAGTTACAATGCCTTTTTTTTGTTATGCAATATATTACAATTTTGATGATAGTTCTATATTGCAACTTATTTGCAATTGCACATACATGTATGTTGCACTCTCTGCAACTTTTCCTCTTCTCTACACCTCTTTATCTACTCTGTATTTACTTCTTTTTTTGCACCCTTGTTCTCTACATCTACTGCTTACACAACAACATATCCCCTCTTCTATAATGCACCAGTTTGAATGAGCAAAACCCAAACAAAAAGATAAAAACATAATCAAGGGGTTTTACATTATAGGTGCAGTAAGATAGAACATTCTCTATTTACTCACGAAATGTACACCCAAATCATATTTTTTGGTTTTTTTGGGGTTCAACTTATTTAGGCTCAGTACATTCTCTGTCTGCAACTTCACTCTCCACACTTTGTTGTTGCTAACCCTTATTTTTCTCTTCTACACTTATGGCTAACACTCTATGATTTTTTTTAAATATTTTAGTGGCCACCATGCGAAGGTCCCTTGTTTCTCTTTTAGACGGACAACTCCATCTATTGTGTTTGGATGAGGAAGGGGTATGTTACTTGAGACCTATAAAATACATACATTTGCATCTCATGTTCCTTTCAAGTTGACTCCATGTATAGTAGATAGTGAGTGAATCTGCCCAATGCCTGCAACAACACCATTATGCGTATCCAACACCTCAACTGTATCCCCTTCTTGGAGTTTATCAATAAATGTCTACAAAAACAAAAAAAAATACACATTATATTGAGGTATAAAACACACATTATAATGTTTTTGATAGTTTTATGCAATGTCTTATGTCTTGGAACAAATCAATTTTTGTATGTGCTTTTATAAAACACTCTATTACAACTAAGTTCTAAGCTTTCATATGTAAGTTATATGTTCTCCCTTAATTCCATTCTCTATGTATACTAGCTAATTACACTTCACTACTATTTTAACCAACTTCTACCAAATAGCTAATGATTACCCTTATTTACATAATAAAACAACCATTACTTACTTGAATAGTACTTACTTGCATGTGGTTTCATAACACTCGCCTCGAGTTCAACATGACTACCACTATGAATATCATGTGCATGCTCATCGAGTTCATCATCATAACCACTATCAACGACATTGCAGTTGTACAACTTTGCAGAGAGTTCTATTAACGAGGCCTTTTTCCTTTTTTCTTTTTTTCATATAATTGCTCTGCATCATGTGGTTTAATCATCATGCACAAAATAATATAAGTCAAGTAAAGAATGCAAAAGCTATAAATTTTTTTCCAAAAGAACATTTTCTGGATCACTCCAACAATAAAGAAACTGGGTTGGATTCTCCTATGCTCAAATTTCAATAATGTACATATTAAGAGGCATTTGTAAATAGAACTTCCAAACAAGAAGAAATGAGATCAATAGAGCCTCTTACCTCATTTGAATCTATGGATTTATTATGCTCATTCCATGCAGAAACTATAAGGTTAACGGATCCAACCAACTGTGTAACTTGCTGACTAAGATTGAATATGCAGCTCATTACCTTTTGGTACCCTAGTTCATTTGAGTTGACATGATCTACAAAGACTCATTCTAGGCATTGAATAGATGACTGTGAAATCTCTGTTGACGAACTAGATTTCAACTTAATCCTACTCTTAGATTTACTAGCATCTAGTGCTGCCATATAATTGACAATATCTTATGCACCTGCTTCTCTATTACTGTTTTCCTCCTAAAATACAATGTCAATTTCAACATATGGTTAGTTCAATAAAAAATTGAAATAAATAACACAATATAAATTGAACCAAAAAGTCATACACTTACTGTAAATTTGTCCATTTTGGCGTGCAACGTGCCTCAACCAAATGTATATCCAACCCTCACATTATCTCTTGCTCTCTTGCCTATGTTATTCTTTGCCAAATATTCTTCGAAATGCATACTTTTCTCAATGCCTCCCACTCTTTGGAAGATAGATTGGAGTTGAACCTCTCTTTTCTCAAAATGATTGTTTTTCTGCAACTATATCTATAATTGTTCATCTGAATTCTTATCCTTTGCTTGTAATATTTTCTAGAGATTTGTCCACCAAGTAGTCTCAAAAGCATTTTCCATTTTTTATATGATATTTTCCACAACTCGTGGATCTTGCTCTATAAAATTTGATTTGCAAAAATTCAAATGGGCTCTACATCTTACACCCAACTCAGTGGCCCACTTTGCAGCATTTGGCCCAATGGGCTCACCATCTCTCAATGCCTCAAGCAAGAATGACTTCTTGCCTTCTAATTTTCTTTCTTTTGCTTTCCTCTCTATAGATCTATACAAATATTGACTCAATCTTTGTCTTTTGACAAAAGCATCCACATCTTCTATTAAATTACCACTACCAGTATTTCTGGTTGATCCACTAGTTCCATCAAAAGTTCTAGATGCAACAGGTGCACTTTGAGGCATGGTAGATGCCAGCGGTCTCTCTTCATGACTTTCATTAACCAGAACTCCATGCTTCTTGGCCACATAAGGTGTGGTATCAATAGGTAGATCAATATCGGTCTCCACAGATTCCACATCATTAAACACATCCTTTGATATTGAAAAAAACATCTGTAGACCTACTGTTCCTTTGCTTTAATGTTTTTCAATAATCTCTCTTAGACTTAGTCTTAAGAGATCATCACAATGTTGCACATCACCATGTGCTATATCAAGCTACACATCACCATGTGCTATATCAGGTTGCACATCAACATGTGTTATATTAGGCTGCACATCACCATGTGCTATACTAGGTTGCACAACATCACAACTATCATTTTCACCAACTGTATTTGTTGAATCACAAAAGTGTCAGCTTCTACGAGATGACAACACTATATCTTTTATTTCCTTTTGTCTTTTCTCCACATTTTCTTTGCACTCTTTTTGTTGCCTATAAAACAAACAAAAAAATATCATATTATGTTTTATATACATAAAGCTCTTGCCTATAAAATTTCATTAAACACTATTAAAAAAGTAATATACTACTTAGTGGATTTATAACTTGCCTTTTCAAACCAAGAATAAAAAAATATTCATTATTCTTGGCCACTTTTTCAGTACACACGTGCTCATATTTTGTCACTAGAATTTTAGCATTGTGATCACTATCATCTAATTTGTGCCTTACAGTCCTTGTCTTCATTTCCTGAAGTCCAAATAAACAATAATGTATAAACCAATAACTTGAATCAGTAAAACTTTATTGAGTTCATAAGTTGATAATTGTTGACTTTCCAACTTGCTGATAACTGCAAATGGAAACTTAAAATAGAATTTAGTTTATAGATTAAAAAGAATTTGCAGTAAAAAACCAAGAAGATGTTTACAATTACAGGTATTAGACAAATTTTCCATAGGGATATGTTCACAAGAGAAGAACTCATAAAAACATAACACAAGTAGGATGAAGGAAAAATATAGTCTAGTTCATCATGAGGTGTGTTAGAACCTTACAATTTTTCCTAGTTCCATCATCACAATCAACTTTGAGCTCCATGAGCCGACCCTTGAACCTTATATTCCTTTTTATTTTTTACTGAACATATAAAATTTTTAGGTCTGATTGACATTGAAAGACCTATAGAAAGCCAAAAACTCATCATATATGCTTAAGCAAAAATATGTCTAGCTAAAAACATTCCAAATCCCTTAACAGTCTATTATTGCGATCCCTCAACAGTAATTTGAACCCTTGGCAGGCTAGTGGTGTGTAACAAACAACATTAAGATATTTACCATCATACCATAGAAGTATTATGATGAGGACGCGGTTGGGCAGTATGAGATAATTTAAATACATCATAAACCACCATACCGTGAGAAGGAAAAATGAAGGTGTGATATAGCGGGGAATAACCCGCCATCCCATGAGGAAGATCATAAAGGCATGTGGTAGGGTGGTATGAACTGCTATACCGTGGAAGGATGTGACAAAGCATGTAGTATGGTAGTAAGCCATATGTGACTGTTAATGTAAACCGTAGTACCGCAGGTTAAACAACTCAAGCTTGCTATATAGAGGTAAGGATCCCGCTACCCCACAGTGAAATGCAAAGAAGCATGCAGTATAGTAGTTTATACCCCTCTATCCTGCAATAGTTATAGAAAGTGGTGGCGATAAAGTGACATTAAATACACGAATCACATCAACCATCTAATCTTGTAAAATCAATGGTGCATGTTCAAACTCGAACTACGAGAAAAATATTTGGCGTAAGGTTGATATTAATGTTGGCATGACTGAGCTTAAAAGCCATTAAACCAAGAATTTGGCATTCTCTTTGCACTCATTTATAAAAATTATCGTGTGGGGAGCTAGGAGTTCAAGGAGCTTAAGCTCTACAACCATTGTAACCTGGGTAAGTGCACAAAAATCTTGTGAATTAAGTTTTATGAGTACATGATTGTTTGAAATTCTGCATTTTAGAAGTATAAGAGAAGTAATATAGTTAAACTACATGAATTAAGTTTTACGAGTACAAGATTGTTTGGAATTATACATTTCAGAAGTATAGGAGAAGTAAGATAGTTAAACATCATGCCACCCAAGAAGAAAGAACCTGAAACTAAAATGAACATCATGTCGACCAAGAAGAAAGAACCTGAAACTAGAAAGGAAGAATCTAAAGGTTAAAAAGAGGTCCTTACAACAGTCTATCATGGATATACTCCCCAAATCAATTGAGAGAGGATTTAAGAAAGTTTTTTATGATGTGGCTCACGATTGTAGAGATTCCCTTATCCCTATCTCCAGGTGAGAACTGTTCTGGTACTTTTATGACAAAAGGGAGGCCAAGATTTCAATGTCAAATCCATGGGCATTATATTTTTCCAAGTTAATTGTCCCAAATGTTTTTATAGAGGTAGAGTTCATCAGACTATTGGCTCAGAGTTATCATCCTGCTACTAGGTATGTGAGATTTCCAAATGGTTCACCATTAGTTGTGCTGACTAAAGTGGCCATCATTGAATGTTTCGACCTAAACAAACAAGCCCTGACTAAAATTTATTTGCAAAGAAGTAAAGAAGAATATACTAGATTGAGGAAAACCCATAGAAGTGATGTAGTCCCCATTTACATGAAAAGGGGTGTGAAAAACAGGGTGATTCCTATATCCTCTTCTATTACTGAACCATTTCAAGTCTTAGATTTCCAATTCTATTTCAAGAAAACTTACTTTGCTCTTTGTCAAGTACTTGGGATAGATGCAAAAGAGTGAATGCCGGTTAGTTTAATGATGCTGGCTATGAGGATCCAAAACCATGAGACGAACATTAAATATGATTTTGCCTCATATATTGAGAAAGCATTGCATGAAGGATTTATGCAAGTCAGGGAAAATAGAGCCCCCATAACATTTAGGCAATATTATTTGTCGTGCCACTTGATATTATACCAAAATAAAGATAGATGGACCAAAAGGATTTGTTTGGGACAGATTAACAAGTAAGGGAATTTGCTGCCAATGCAACTATGGTGTTATATATGGGATAGCAGATGTAAGAATTCAAATTATGTGATATTCCATGATGACTTTGTGTACAAAATTATGAGAGTTCTTGGCCACCAACCACCAAGACTACACACACTTGTGCTACAATTGTTAAGACCTTTAGATTTGAAACCTGAGCAAGGCCATACTCATAACTTCAATGATTAGTTTTTTCTACCAAATACCACAATAATCAGGATTTATGGATGCCCACAGGCCCCACATATACTGCCAAAGTTTGTCCCCCTTCAATTAGCCTTTTTAGAGTTCATGTGGAAGATTCTATAGATGGAAAAGGATGTCATGAGTAAACAAAGGAAGGGTGCATTTCTACCCAATTTGACAACATGTTGGGAACTATCAGTGGGATCTGATACACTTGAAGAGTTGTAGAATTATCTAAAATCAAGGTACTCTTTACAGTCTGGAAATGAAAAAGCTTTTGACCCTGAGGGTCACATGAATTTTGTAAGACACACCATCCTTACCAAGCCTATGGTTACTCACCAGATTGATTATGAAGAAGATGTAATCAGAAATTCTTTCACTCAAGAGGCATATGAGAGGAGGAGAAAATGGGAAATTATGAAAAGGCTTGAGGAAGAAAGAAAGATGAAGCACAGTGATTTCTTGGGTTATTTTGTAGAGGAAGCAGATCCTGTCAAGAGGATTGATATGATAATTGATAAGTTTTATGAATTATTTAAGACTATAGTAGATACAGGGAGACTTGCCAAATTGTCTCCCAAAATACCGAGTGGTATTGTAATTATAGAACCGACTTCATATAAATGTTTCAGTATGTCATGCTTCTCCAAGATCATCTCCTAAACAACCACCTTCTAAAAAACAAAAGACACAAGAGATAGACCCACTTGTTTCCTATGAAATAAGTGAGGAGGTTGGAGATACAAAAGAAGCAGTTAATGTGTTAAGACATTTCAAGGATGATGTTGAAGTGGACCAACCTATGCTTGAAACTGAAGCCCATAGGCTTAAAGCTAGAGTCGATATTGAGGTACAAGGAGAAAGAGAAATGCATGAGGATGACAGGGTAGTTGCAGCTCACAAGTTCTTGGAAGATGACGAATTTATCAAAACCCCTAAATTTAAAGACTTTTGGATTAAGATGAAAATGAGAGTTTGAAGTGAGGGTTGAAATAAATAAGATGGGAGCTAAGGAATCCCAACATGACCAGATAGTAGCCCAAAATTTTAATGAATTAAGGATTGATAATATTGATGTCAGCCCACAAGAGGCTAAAGCCATGATTTTGAAAAGTAATATACTATTTGTCCCTCGTGTGGAATTAAAGAAAATGTTTTTACTTGACCAAGTGAGAACATGAGAGGACACAATGTTGATTGCTGAGTTTGACTCAGATGAAGGGGCAAGTGGCACATGGTACAACCCTAAGATTGAAACCTTGGCATTCTAGGCCAAACAAAAAATTACACAAAAACCAAGGTTACTAGATGTAGTGCAAGAAATGAAAGGGACAACTATAGTGAAAACATTAAAGGATACATCTCCTCTAGAAGCTGCAACCATGACAATGCATTCATCTATGTTCACTCAAGCTATAGTCAAGGAGATGGAAGCTAGATTGGGAGAGTACGAAAAGGAACAAAAGTTTTTAAATGATGAAGTCAATAAATTGTTCATGGAAAATATGAAGTTGAAGGAATAATTGAAAGGAGTAGGCCCCTCACAGAACAAGGAAATAATGTTATACCAACGTCCTCCTGCTCCACCAATTGATATAGAAAGTGCTTCTATTGAACAATTGAGCATTCTTAGACATGTGATTGAAGAGTTAAAGAAAGCCAACAACGAGAGTAAGGAAGGAGTGAATAAGCAAATCTGCAATGTTTTAGAGAAGGTTCTCGAGCATAGGATAGAGCTAATTGTGGATAAGCTGGAAAGTGTGTATGATTGCTACAACTCACTGACATAGGCAATTGATTAGATTAAAACACATGTACCCATACTAGATCCTCTTTTTAAGAATTGGCAGCCCATACATCACACATTGGTAACTGTCATGTCCCCTTCTCAGTGACATCTCTCGGAGTACAGGATTGGCCTATCACACGACCCTCGTAGGTTGATAGACTGGATAGAGGGTCGCTTCGGAGCTTGGCTCAGCTTCAGTTAGCAGAGACTGATCAGTAGTCTTTCGTTTTGGCTCAATCAGAGACTTTTTGCAGAATTGCTATTTTTAGCAGTTCCTGGTAGGCAGTGTGGGACCCCTGCTATTTTTAGCAGTATGGCTGTGGCAGTATTCGGAATCACTTCAGAGTTCATCAGCATCAGACGGATCAGTCATCGGATGAGTATCGAGGAAGATATTAATATTTAATTGCATTAATTAAATATTAATTATTTAATGGTTATAATATAAAGTTATAATTTTAAATTATAACTTAAGTGATTTGTCTTGAGGGGTGCGCCCATCATCAGGGAAGGGGCCAGTTTGGCAATTAAAAATATTATAAAATATTTAGCTGAGACTATGGAGAAATTGAAAGATTAAAAGTTGAATATTTTATTAAAACCCTATTATTAAGGAAATCGCACTTTTCAGCTTATTAGTGGATTTGCCTTGGGTTTTGAGCCATTATGTGATTATTGGATTTTGAGAAACTGATCAAATTGATCTGAGCACAAAACCTTAGGGTTTGAACTCGAATTCCTTGGGGAACGAGCCATCTCCAGCGGAAAGCAATTCAGAGAGTGTGAAATATCACTTGATCTATTGCCAGCAGAGGTTTTCTCATTCAGAGGAAATCACAGAGCTTCAGAGAATCTATCATTTCTAGAGTTTATTCAGTATTTGCTTCCAGATATCATTTATTCATCAAGGCGCCTATACACAGAGACTTGGATAGTAATTTTTGAGGAGGCCGTACAAATTTCAAAGCTGTTTCTGACAGGCCGTACTGCTCTGTCAGGCCGTACCAACACATAAAGACGTGTTTCTTCTTCTTGAAGGAAACGCCTATTATAATAGTCTCAAACCTTCATCAAAAGGAACGCCTACCAAGCTGGAGTTATCTGCAAACGCTATTCAGAAGGAGAAGGAGATCATTCATCACAGTCGTACAAATCTATACCTTCTTCAGCTTGCTGGTTACCAGGTTTTTTCTCAGTAAAAATTGTTGATCTTTCATTGCATGCTTCAAAATTTAATTGTATTGTTTCCAGTTGAGCAAAATAAAGAAGCGCCTTCATTCTAGCTTGTATTTTCTACACATATTGAAGATCTATCATTTTTTAAGAATTTATTATTATTTTCTAGCAAAGCCGTACCCTTTCATTTATTGCATTAAAAACTCAAAAATTGCAAAAAAATCAAAAACGTCAGAAAAACCTAAAGATACAGTCAGAATCAGTATCAGGGGGAAACTAGGGTTTCTACAGTAACCTTGTGCAGAATCTTACAAAGGAGTAATGAGGCTCCTGCAACATTAAAGCCTACAGAGTAGATGGCCAAAATAGTTATAGATGAATTCCAATATATGCAAGGAGAGGACCAAAAGACTAGAACAAGAATAGATTCATTTCATACTCTGTATCAGTCGTTTGTGCCAAAACTATTGAAAGATGATGACCACTTGAAGAACCTCAATGAATGGAATAGTAAATTTAGCCAGATTGTTCCACAGTGCATCACTCGCATACAAAAGGATGGTGAGTTGAGTCTTGACAGGTTTGACTTAATCATGGATGGAGTAATAGCGTTGGATGCTAGATAATCTAAGTTTATCATGGATGGCAGGGCGTTACTAGATAGTTGATGGAAGATTCACCTTGCAAATATATTGAAAATTCAAGAATACAAATGGCCACATGATTATACAGTGTATGAGTGGGAGCAGAGGTATATGGGTCCTCCCCTCGAACAGTAGGCCTTGGGGTTGTCACAGTGGAAGAACCACACATTCAAATACACTAATATGGAGAAATGACCTTGAACAGATCTTCAATGATCACAGGTTCCTTATGGAGATTAATGAACTATGGTGCCGTGAGTGCTGCAGACTTCATTAGTTATCTACTTTCTCTATTTTATGTTTTAAGAAAAGCTAATGTTCAGTTTAATTTATACGAAGAGGCATGAATTTTGAAAAGATGTCATATTTTGTAACAGTTTGAAGCTTGTTGCTTCTCTTATAAAAGAGAAACCAAGACCGAATTTTGATATCATCATCATAGGCATTTATAGAAACATATATGAGGAGACTTATGTTATATTGTAATATCTATTTGAAGCAATCAATGGACAAGAAGATTTAATCTAGTGCTCGAATTTTTGTCTCAATTATTTGTTGATAATACTATGTATGATTGGATTTTTTATGTATTTTAGGTTGGAATATAGGGGTATATTATGAATTGGTATCAATTATTTGTTCATAAGCATCTACATTGCTGATTACATTGCATTGCACATATTTCAAACTCAAAGCATTACTTCACATTGCATAGCTAATAAATAGATGCTAATAGATGACAAAATTTCAATTGCAATATAGTTTTTACAAAGTTAACCTAAGCAGTTATGCAATTACTTCACATTGCATAACTAATAACTAGGAGCAACTGCCAATTGCATTTGCTTGTCATGGCATTCCATGAGACCACATTTCTTTGAGGCATTTTTAAATAGTTCAATTTGCCTTGCTACCACATTTTTCATACATATTGTCTACCAAAGCATTTTATCAAACAATTCACTACCTTGTTGCTATGGCTAAAAGCCTAAAACAAGTGCTTTCGAACAAGCTATGGATGCTTGGAAAAATCCATCAAAGCATAATAGTAGCAATAGCATAGACAAGGCAAGGGCTGTCTAAAAGGTTCATGGTGATGGAATGCCATGACAATCCATAACAATTTTCTTGTCATGGAATTCGCCATGGCATTCCATCATGAGACCACATTTCTGAGGCATTTTTCAAAAGTTCATTGCCTTGTCTATGCTACCACATTTTCATATACATGTCTACAAAGCATTTTATCAAACAATTCAATGCCTTTGTCTGCTATGGCTAAAAGCCTAAAATAGGTGATTTCAAACAAGCTATGGATGATTGGAAAAAATATATCAAAGCATAATAGTAAGCAACAAGCTATGGTCTCATGGTTTTTTTTTGGTGCGAAAATCAGTGTGATTTTATTTGCACTTTTTTGCAAGTTTTAAATGCATTTTTTGGAAATTTTGCTGTTTAAAATGGGGAAAAATATATGTGGTCAGTTTTATGCATTTTTTATTGTAGGATTCTCATAGTTAGTGAAAAAGGTCATGTTCATGAAGGAATGAAAAAGATGCATAGAGCCTTTGAATTATACCCATACTGTGCAATGACATTGAATCATTTAGCAAACCATTTTTTCTTCACAAGGAAAAATTTTCTTATGGAACAGTTGACTGAGACAACTCTTGTTTCAACTGACCACCCTCTCATGAAATCTCATTCATATTATAATCTTGCACGATCTTATCATAGTAAAGGTGATTATGACACCACTAGCTACTACTACATGACATCAATCAAGGAAAGCTAGAGGCCACAGGATTTTGTGGACAGGTTCAATTGAAGCTGGGAGATTGGAAGAGTTCTCTCTCAAATTTTGAAAAGGTTCTAGAGGTCCACCTTGAGAATTATGAGAGCTTAAAAGTTGTTGGCCATATATATTCTCAGCAAGGGCAGGCAAAGAAGGATTTGGAAATTTTAAGAAAGGAAACTTGCATAGATCCATGTGATGCCCATGCATTTATCAAGATGGATGAGTTATTAATATCGACAAACCCCAGCACAACCGTAGATTCTCTTAAGACAACAAAGTCTCTTCTGAAGAAGAGCATAGAAGAAGTACCCATTGAATTGTTAAACAACATTGGGGTTCTCCATTTTGAGCATGATGAACTAGAGTTGGATCAACAAACTTTTATGGAGGCATTAGGAAATGACATTTGGGTTGAATTCATAAATAAAAGCCCTAGTGCCAATTCTACAGTTTTTTATGTGCGCTTAAAGGATATGGAATTCTTCTATCGACTAGAAGAAGGTGGTGTTTCACTTGAGTTACCATGGGATAAAGTCACAACACTATTTAATCTTGCTAGGTTGTTTGAACAACTACATGATACTTAAAAAATAAATCTTTTATACAAGCTAGAATTGTTCAAGTTTCTTGATTATGTGGATGCATATCTACGTCTTGCAGCCATGGCTCAGGCTCGAAATGAGATCCAACTAAGCCTAGAATTGATTGGGGATGCACTTAAGGTGGATAAAAACACATCAACTGCTTTATGTATGCTTGGAAACATGGAATTGAAAACAAATGACTGGCTTAAAGCAAAAGAAACAATTAAAGTAGCACCCCAACTTGTCTTGGCTGATGAAGCAAAATGAAAAGTTGATGAAGAACAAAGGATTTAGATGGAAAGGAGAAAGAAAGAGGAAGAACTTCAACGAGTGATGCAACAAGAGGAGCAATTTGAACATGTGAAGGAATTACAGAAGAGTAAGCGTAAGGACAAGGATGATGACGATGATGAGGATGGTCAACCTGAGAAGAAACAAAAGAAGGAAAAGAAGAAAAAGAAGGATAAGGACCATAAGGCTTATGATTCTTATATGGAGGAACCTGATGTTGCCATGGAAGATGAGGAAAATTATATGAGCGATAAGGCACAAAATGATGCAGAAAATTCCCAAGATCTTCTAGTTGTAGGTCTAGAAGACTCTGATGATGGCGAGACAAATTCTCTAGTTTCAACAAAATCACGAAGGAGAAATTCATACTCTAATTCTGAAGATGATGAACCATTGCAGAAATAGAATCTGAGAGAATATGATCCATATGATGATGATGTCTAGGCTTCCCAAGCTTTAACCAAACCTAGCTCCTATTTTCCAAAAGAATCCCCAAGGCCTATGGGAAATGAACAATGATCATTTGAGTTTCAACTTGGTTTCATTTCGAAAAGGGGATATTACTATTACTCGATTTTCACCTGCGGGCTCAATCAGGGGAAAATTATGTTTTAAATTTGGCACGTGGATTAAATGTGGCTCCCATAAGGGTTGAGCCCAACGTGCAGGTGTTCGATTTTCATTGGGAAGGTCTTCATCTGATGCATTTGAGAACTAATGGAGGCATTGTTTTGCAGGGTTAATTTATACATCTGATGCTATTTCACAAGGAAGTTTGTTGGAAAGCATGCCTCATTCAGATTTGGCACAAAACTCCTCAGAGAATAAAGTCGATGAGACCATCCAGATGTCTTGTCGACTGGCTATTGTGTTATATTCATTTGAGATCCCTGGGTCGCCAAGACATTTCAGTCGCCATGAGTCTTTATATATCTCCCCGCTTGGGAGGTCTTGTTGACTCTTGTTCACAAGGTTAGCGTAGGGGAAAGAATCTGCGCTCGGGGAGAGGTCCTGCCGATAGATGGAAGTCTCGGCAAAAGATTGTGCCTTCGGTGCAGTGTCTCACCGACAGGGTGAGGTCTCGCCGAAGTGGAATGGTCTCGGTGTAACCTCTCGCCGACCAAGCAAGGTCTCGCCGAAAGGGATTGCATCTGGTGTAAAGTCTGCCCGAATGATCATGGTCTTGCCAACAGAAGGGGATTCAATGTGATGTCTTTCCGACCGGTGGGAGTCTCGCCAAAAGGTTTTGAGTTCGGCATAATGTCTCACCGACAAATGGAGCTCTCGCCGAAGGTTTGTGCTTTCGCTAAGATGTCTGGCCAACAGGGTGGACTCTTGCTGAAAGAGATTTGAGCTCGGGGAAAGGAAGTCTCACTCGCTATGAGGTCCTGCCAACTGTTGTGGTCTCGCTGAAGGTTTGTGCCTTCGGTGTAAGGTCTTGCCAACTAAGGGGAGTCTCGCCGAAAGAATAGTGGCTCGGTGTAACGTCTTGCCGACAAGCGATTGTCTTGCCAATGGGTATGTATGTTTCGGTAAGACTCCTGGCGACAATTAGCATCGGGGGAAAGGATTTACAGCTCAGTATGATGTCTTGCCGATGAATGTTTGTCTCACCGATGGTTTTGGATGCTGCGATATAACTCTTGGGAGCTCGCTATGACCTCTTGCTGAATACGATTGTCTTGCCGATGGAGGGACACTTCAGCGTAACATTGAGGCTCGCCGAGACTCTTGGCTGAATGGCTTGCACTTGCTGTGACCTCTGGCCGACAGCGATATTCTGGGCGACCATTTTGGGATATCAATATAACTTTTACAGCTTGATATGAAGTCTTTCTGACAGTTGTAAGCTATGTCGATGGTTGTTGTGAAGTATAATCACATCGGGGAGACACAACTAGTGTCTCACTGACATGCGATTCTTTTTGAAGAACTTTTGACCGTTTGAAGATCCTACGTGGTGTCTGTTCAGCCAATCAGAGGAAGCTAAAAGCGAACCAGTGGTAGTTTGACTGTGGCGACCGTCTTGTGAGGAAGATCAATAGAATGTAAACGACATGGATCTACTTTGAGATTGAAAGCAATGGATCAGCTCGGCGAGCAATGGTGTTCGGATCTAACATGAAAGTCTGTGCTGCTTCTCGAAGAGGGTCAACTTGTGGAAGGGTCTAGAACAAGAGGAGAGCAGAAAGGAAGAGACCGCAAAGACAACTGGGACGTCGGTTGGAAAAAGTGGATCAACATTAATGACCATACTCCAGGACATTCAAGGCAGCTCTGATGGAAGTTCGAGGGTGGACACGGAGGCCAGAAGTTAATGCGATGGTTTCAAAAGATCTAAGGGCTACTCCTGAGGGCGACCCTTCACCGACATGGACACGGGGGATGCACATTGAATGCGATTAACTTTATTCCAAAAGATCTGAGGGCTGACCCTTCTGTAACCGACTCATTTTTTGTAAACCCTAGGGCGGAGGCCAACACTTTGAAGTTTTGTTGTATATATGGCATTTTTGCCTCATTTTGTAAGAGAGTTCTCCATATGCAGATAGAGACTTTGTGACTTTAGAAATCCCTTGTCATACTTTTGCAGATTTTGTAACTCATTTGGAGCATGATATATAGAATTTACCTTGGTTACCATTGATGGTTCAATTTTCCTTCTGGTTCTTGCAAAATATTGTGCATTTTCAGGTGATTGATCAAGCTACTTTGTGAAATTTTTCTATTTCCTTACAGCTTTGTCTCATGTTAGCATGCCTTTCTTTGCAAAAGTAGTATTATGTAGGTTACAAATTGTGTTTTACTGAATTGCACATGAACTTTTAATCTGTGAAAATTTGATTTTCCTTCTTAGAAGTGTGTGCATGTCAAACCTGTTTGTGAAATACTTATGCATAATCTACATAAACTTGTTATGCAGTCCCACATCCATCATCAGTATTCAAGTGTAACCTGAGTGTCTCATTGCTCTTGTCAATTTGGTGTATCACCATAGGGTTTAGTTTTTCATTTTCATGCACTCCTTCTCCCTTTTCCTCACAAAGATTAGTAGTTAGGTGTTAACACAAAGGAAGTCGGCCTTCTCCAGAGGTTCTTTTCCATTTTTAGGTGACCCATGACCTGGAAAAGTTCCCATGTTTCTCTGAAGTATCAAGTTTTGCAACTTGATAAGGGTGCAATTTCGGTAGATAACAATTACATTGTACAAGATTTTTTTAATAGCAGAATAATTTAATCCACCTATTTGGGACTGTAAAATAAAAATAGATGAATTAATCTATTTTCAATTATAGGTTCTTCTAATCTAGAATCTAATAGAAAGATAAAGCATAATACATTGAAGGACACAAAAAATGTTCTAAAATAAAGACTAAAATAGGGTGCCCATAAAAAACAAGAAAGAGAAAAAATGAAAAGATAACATACAAATGATTCATTTGAGGTTTTTGATAAGATCTCATTTAACTATGTCAATTGGATTTGGAAGGGACAAAGCATATTTGATTGACTAAAATTTTGAGGTAGCTTATCCATCGTCATTGTATGCATCATCTTCTCTTGGAATCTGTTTCTACAATGCACCAAGCCTATAATTAATTGGGGATGCACTTAAGGTGGATAACAACTCATCAAATTCTTTATGTATGATTGGCAACATGGAACTGAAACAATTAAAGTAGCACACCAACTTGTCTTGGCCGATGAAGCAAAACGAAAAGTTGATGAAGAATGAAGGATTCAGATGGAAAGGAGAAAGCAAGAGGAAGAACTTCAGCGGGTGATGCAACAAGAGCCTGAGCAATTTGAACGTGTGAGGAATTATGGAAGAGTAAGTGTAAGGATAGGGATGATGACGATGATGAGGCTGGTCAGTTTGAGAATCTAAACAAAAGAAGAAAAAGAAGGATAAGGACCACAAGGCTTATGATTCTTATATGGAGGAACCTGATGTTGCCATGGAAGATGAGGCAAATTATATGAGTGATAAGGCATAAGATGATGCAAAAAAATCCCAAGATCTTCTTGCAGCTGTAGGTCTAGAAGACTTTGATGATGGTGAGAAAAATTCTCCAGTTTCAACAAAATCACAAAGGAGACATGCATACTCTGATTTTGAAGATGATGAACCATTGTAGAAACAGAGTCCAAGAGAAGATGATCCATATGATGATGATGTCTAGGCTTCCTGAGATTTAACCAAACCTAGCTCCTATTTTCCAAAACAAAAATCCTCAAGGCCCATGGGAAATGAATGATGAGAATTTGAGTTTCAACAGACTAAAATAGGTTGCCCATAAAAATCAAGAAAGAGGAAAAATGAAACTTGATAACATACAAATGATTCATTTGAGGTTTTTGATAAGATCTCATTTAACTATGTCAAATGGATTTGGAAGGGACAAAGCATATTTGATTGACTAAAATTTTGAGGTAGCCTATCCATCGTCATTGTATACATCATCTTCTATTGGAATCTGTTGAAACTCAAATGCTCATCATTCATTTCCCATGGGCGTTGGTGATTTTTCTCTTCAAAAATAGGAGCTAGGTTTGGTTAAAGCTCAAGAAGCCTAAACATCATCATCATATGGATCATCTTCTCTCAGACTCTATTTCTGCAATGGTTCATCATCTTCAGAATCAAAGTATGCATGTCTCATTCGTGATTTTGTTGAAACTCGAGAATTTGTCTCGCCATCATCAAAGTCTTCTAGACTTGCAGCTACAAGAAGATTGTGGGAATTTTTTGCATCATCTTATGCCTTATCACTCATATAACTTGCCTCATCTTCCATGGCAACATCAGGTTCCTCCATATAAGAATCATAAGCCTTGTGGTCCTTATCCTTTTTCTTTTTCTTCTTTTCCTTCTTTTGTTTCTTCTCAGACTGACCAGCCTCATCATCGTCATCATCCCTATCCTTACACTTACTCTTCCATAATTCCTTCACACGTTCAAATTGCTCAAGCTCGTGTTGCATCACCCGCTGAAGTTCTTCCTCTTGCTTTCTCCTTTCCATCTGAATCCTTCATTCTTCATCAAATTTTCGTTTTGCTTCATCAGCCAAGACAAGATGGTGTGCTACTTTAATTGTTTCTTTTGCTTTAAGCCAGTCATATGTTTTCAGTTCCATGTTGCCAAGCATACATAAAGAATTTGATGACTTGTTATCCACCTTAAGTGCATCCCCAATTAATTCTAGGCTTGGTGCATTGTAGAAACAGATTCCAAGAGAAGATGATGCATACAATGACGATGGATAAGCTTCCTCAAAATTTTAGTCAATCAAATATGCTTTGTCCCTTCCAAGTCCATTTGACATAGTTAAATGAGATCTTATCAAAAACCTCAAATGAATCATTTGTATGTTATCTTTTCATTTTTCCTCTTTCTTTTTTTTTATGGGCAACCTATTTTAGTCTTTATTTTAGAGCTTTTTTGTGTCCTTCAATGTATTATGCTTTATCTTTCTATTAGATTCTAGATTAAAGAACCTATTGTTGAAAATAGACTAATTCATCTATTTTTATTTTACAGACTAGAATAGGTGGATTAAATTATTTTGTTGTTAAACAAATCTTGTACAATGTAATGTCCCCTTTTCGAAATGAAACCAAGTTGAAACTCAAATGCTCGTCATTCATTTCCCATGGGCCTTGGGGATTTTTCTCTTGGAAAATAGGAGTATAACAATAACTCAAGAGGATCTTAATGTCATAAAAGGGGCCACTTAAGTGTTGGCACAAAGACCAGGAAATGTTTATGCTACAAATGGGGCAGCCATTATGCTAGTTGAAAGGGGTCAATTTGATATTGCAAAGGAAATTTTTACACAGGGACAAGAAGCTACTACATGAAACATCTTTGTTCAGATGCCTGATGTGTGAGTAAATCTAGCACATGTTTACTTTGCACAAGGACAATTTGTGCTTGCAATGAAAATATTTATGCTGCAAATGGGGCAGCCATTGTAAAGTGTTGGTACAAAGACCAAGAAATGTTTATGTTGCAAATAGGGCAGCCATTATGCTAGTTGAAAGGGGTCAATTTGATATTGCAAAGGAAATCTTTACATAGGTACAAGAAGTTGCTGCACGAAACATCTTTGTTCAGATGCTTGATGTGTGGGTAAATCTAGGACATGTTTACTTTGCACAAGGACAATTTGCGCTTGTAGTGAAAATGTATCAAAATTGTTTGAAGAAATTATATTTTGGCACTAACACCCAAATTTTATTATATTTAGCTCGAACACATTATGAAGCAAAATAGTGGCAAGACTGTAAAAGAACATTATTAAGAGCAGTAGATTGTAATGAGCGTGTCAAATTTGTGTTTAATGTAATGAGTGTTTCAAATTACCTCTGAATTCGCTGTAGAGGGCATCCCCAAATCCGATTTCGCCACAAAGGGCCTCAGTGAATTCAAATTCATTGCAACAAACTCTGAAATCCTTGTCATTGCCCACCTTTTTAGAAGTCTCCAGGTCCTCTCCAAATCCTTATTGCCTATGCAAGTAGCTGCTATAATTGATCAAAATGCCTCATGCCAGGCTAACGAATGAAACGGGGTCTGCAATGAACGAATGAAGCGAGGTCAAGCGAGACGAATGAACCTGCAATGAATGTGAATAATCATGCCAATACATCGCACACATGAATATATCGCGCCAATAATTAGCCGAATTGTTTTTTAATTTTTTTTTCTAATTTGGATTTGATGACTAACTATTTAGTCATTTTTATTTCTGTGACTAAATAATTTTTTAGTCAACGACCAAATTAGTTATTTATTTACTCATTATAGCTGAGTTGCAAAAAAATGAGGATAATTTAGTCATTTTTAGTTGTTGTGACTAAAATTTTTAGTCATCTAGTCATTTATTTGCCAAATTCTACTAGTGTGTGTGATTTGATAAATTTTTATTCCGCCATTTTACAATCAAGTGGGGATTTTCCATTATTATATTCCATTATTTTACAATCAAGTTGTGTAATTCACCTAATATGAATTCATATAAATATAATTAAAATTTTGAATTAATATTTAAATACACACATTGTTCTTAGTTGTGCTCTTGATTTGGATCTAGAAAAATTACAACTACAAATGTTAGTGAGTTAGTGAAAGACAAGTGATTTTTTTTTATTGTTTTATAATATAAGATTCCTTATATTTATTTATCTTTTTTCTAGTTTGGTTTCATTGTTATATATATATATATATTTATTTATTTATTTATTTATTTATTTTATTTTTTTGTTATATATGATATTGAGTAGGGAGACATCTAGGCCCCATGAATCTATGTTCTATGATTCATTCTTATTGATTTTTTTTGTTTACTATTTAGTTTCATTGTTAAATAATATAGACGATACAAAAAATTGTTAAGTGTTGTCTCTAAATCATGTGCTTAGACAAAAGGAACTTTTTGCAACTTTCAATTCATGAGAGATGTTGAGGAAGAACAAATTTATTGGAAGTGGTAAAGAGAGCTCATCAAAATGTAGAAACATAATGCCATATTTTGGCAATGTTTGTCATCCATCAGATGAAGATGAAGCTACAACATCAAAATTTGTACCATCTATTAACAAACAAGGTACACCTTAGAGGATTTCAGAATGAGTTAGATGACAATGCCATAGATGATGATGCTCCACAAGAGCCTTGAGGTAGTGGGAATGATGATATTAATAAATTGGCCTCAACAAGGGATGACAAAAATGTATATCTTAGACGGAAGATGAAAAAAAAGACAAATGAAAATTGGGGTGTGAGTGGGACATGACAAAAAAAAAATAGATTAATTGGGTGTCAAAGTACTCAGTCATTGAACTGGTGAAATATGTAAACAAAGATGGACCTCCCATAGAATGTAGGTATAATATTTATAGTTGGAAATATGGTAGGGTCAAAGATTTGTTAAAAGTTGACACCATAGAAAAAAAATGTTGATAAAGTTTATGGAAACAAATCATAGATAGAAATGAAACATCAGTGATAAGATGGAAAACAAAGGAAGAATGAATCCATATTAAGCATGCCTTCGAATATAATGCACATATGGAAAGAAAGACGAAGCCTGCTATGTGAAGGTTCAATTGAAGCTTGATTTTGAAAGATGATGAAATAAACACAATTGGAAAAAAATGTTCAATTGAATTTTGCTTTTCATATTTTAACTAGAGGGCGTCTAATGATACACTGTTGGGATATTCCATTATTATGTTCCCATAACTAGTTTGTTTGGTTTGTTATTGTTTGTTTATATATTTGTTAAGAATTTGTTATGATATTTGGGTATTTATACCCATCATCTAATACAAAGAGATTTCCGGGTTTATTTTGCATAATCTTAATATGGTATCAGAGCAGTACGAATATCTTGGGAGTGATTTGTTCTTTTGTAAGTTGTGATTGTTGTTATTATTGCAAAGGTAGGCGTTGCATAAGGGGCCTCTTAGTCTGGAACTACTAAGGTTGCTAATTTTAGAGATAAATTCTTGGATGCCCATATAATGTAGGCGCCAAAGGCTCTGCTCCATATCCGAGGCTTGCAATACACTGACAATTAGTGATAAGGATATGATTTTGCCAGTGCAGGCGCCGTGGTGGATCTTAACGGCCTGGTCATGTGTACGGGATACTTTGTTTGTTTCCTGTGAATGCTTGGCGGGTGTGGTCCTGCATTGCAACGAGATAACCATGGCGCTGGCTTAAGTACAAGGAGATTTCAAGGCATATTTGATTGTCTTGTTCAAGGACTCCAACTTCTGCGCCATCTAAATGAGGCCGCAACAATACTGTCAGCTTTTTGGAGGCCATCGATTCTGTTAAGTGGCCATGATACCTCTTGCGCACGCAGCAAAATTGCTTCCAGTGAAGAGCGATCCCATAATCATCGAGTTGTTGGACTTGAGAGGCAAAAGGACGATCCTTTGTGACAGTCACGTATTCTGCCTAAAGATTTATGCTGGTGTTGCGTACGCTTCCCTTGGGGATTGGATTGGCCGTTACCCCGTGTCGCCTTATATATCTAAGATTGCTTTGCTTGTGCCACCTTCAGATATACGTGGGAGATTGAATACTCTTCTGCAGATGACTGGTTCCAGTGTAATGTTCTTATCATGCTGTACGGCTTTCAGGATGTCATGAATGGCGAGCCCAAACAGATTACTGTTGTCTCCATCTGCTCAACGATCTTAGAAAGAATGGCATCTTCGCACGTAAGTGCTATTACGGTATGGTTAGCCGCGCTACTCTTTTTTTTTTTCAGTTAATGCTATAATATGTTAGGGAGAATAAAATACAGAAATTTCTTTTGTATTAGGCTGCAAATCAAATTAGACACTTCGTATTATTATTGATGGTGAAAGCAGATCATAAATTTCATAACCTTCTCAAACAAAGTTATTACTATATTATCCTCTCCTCTGCGGCATATTGCTGATCTAAGTGATGAGATTCAATAGGATAAAATAACTCGCTAACACAATGGCAAGAAGTTCTCCAAAATTCCTTCTTTCGGATTCTCAGTTGCTATAGGAGAATAATTATTCCGCATGGAAGACAAAATTCAAAACTCAACTCGAGTTTGAGGAAGTTTGGAATGTGGTCAGTGGCACCCGAACACGAAATCCAAGTGATGCTGATGAGTAGAAGAAATTTGATCAAGCGGACAGAAAGGCCAAATTGATCATCATGTTCATCGTGTCAAATGAAGTTTGGCCTTTCATCTGAGACTCGTCTACAACCAAAGATACTTGGGACAAGCTACAGATGGTGTATGAAGCGAAGAATTAGAATCAGATCTTGAATTTGCAGAGTCAGCTATACAGCCTAAAGATGAAGAATGGAGAACAATTAGAATTCTTCCTTGAAAGGATTGCTAAGTTGAGAGCTTCACTACAAGTGTTGGGAGAAACTGTTGAAGATGCAATTCTAGTGCCTATTGTTCTACATGCACTACCTTCCAAATACAAAGTGTTTGTGACAACTTTGAACATCATAGAACAAACACCCACTTTTGAGAAGCTTGTGAACCTACTTCAGAAAGAGGAGTCTCTTTGTCGAGATCATGGTGAGGAGGATCATGCTATGGCCACATGTCATAAAGTCAAGAAGCCTATGGAGCAATTTCGTGGACTTCCCAAATCCGATGATTCATCCAAAGCTTAGAAAAAGTTTCCAATTTGTGAAAGGATTGGACATGATGTGAAAAATTGTTGGTACAATTCCTTGGCCAAAGGATCATCCAACACTAAATCACATCCAAAGAAGTCATTTCAAAATGACACTAAACAATGGGAGCAGAAGAACAAACATAAACAATATGGTAATGTTGTTGAAGAAGAAGACTCTCCAGAAGAGGAATATGTGTGTTCAGCCCACACTTCAGAAGATAGTTCACAATCATCCTCAATTTGGTTTCTCACATTGAAACCCCATCATGATAAAGTCTCTCTTGGAGATGATACCACCCATGCCATCCAAGGTATTGGTGATATCTCCTTACAGTTTTCCATTCATCATTGCAGGCTCACTGAAGTTTTGTATGTACCAGGACTAATAAAAAATCTCCTATAATTTGTTAATCAATTTATTGATCACAACCTAAGGATTGAATTTGATAAAAACCAGGATAAAAGGCATGTCTCATTCAAGATGAGTCTAAAAGTGCAAAGATTGTTGCAAGTGCTACTGAAATTGGTAAAATGTTTGGGCTTGATACAATTGCCAATAATCAAGCTTTAGTGACTAAGGATAGTGATCTTTCTATGCTATGACATTATAGATTTGGTCATTTAAGCACTAGTTACCTGCTTACACTTAGCAAGAAAATCATGGTCAAAGGGCTTCCCTCACTTGAGAAGTCGAGTGCCATTTGTTTCAGTTGTCTTGCTGGAATACAACATAGAGAACCCTTCTATCCTAGTGAGCATCGTGCAAGCCAACCTTTGCAACTAGTGCATACCGATCTGTGTGGGCCCATGGCACCTAGTCACAATGGATTCAAGTACTTTCAGCTTTTTGTTGATGATCACACCAAAAAAATGTGGGTATATTGCTTGCAAAGTAAAGATGAATCTTTTTCCTACTTCAAATAGTTTCGCACTCTTGTGGAGAAAGATACGAATCATCGTATTTGTGTCCTCCACTTAGATTGAGGGGGGAATACACCAACATCGAATTCTCCACCTACTTGAAGGAAAATGGAATTTGTCATCAATTGACTGCAGCTTATACACCTCAACAAAATGGAATTGTTGAATGACGTAATCACATAATCATGGAGATGGTACCTAGCATGTTGAAAGATTCTCATTTGGGACATGCATATTGGGTTGAAGTTGTCCATACAACAATTTATCTTATGAATCTGCACCAACCAAATCACTTGATGGCATCACACCAGAAGAAGCTTGGAGAAGGGTAAAGCCATTTATTTCTCATCTTCATGTGTTTGGTTGCATAACATACATGCACATTCCTAAGCAACAAAGAAAGAAGCTTGATGAAAAATCCATGAAATGTATTCTTCTTGGTTATAGTAGTGAGTCCAAGGCATATTGTCTTATGGATCCTACCACAAAGAAGATATACATCAGTCGAGATGTTATTTTTGATGAGAAGAGTGAGTTAAGTTCATCTTCCACGTCATCACCCGCTCCAAATTGTGCTCTTATTTTCAACATGGATGGGAAAAAAAATGAGGATGTTGAGAATCAAACTAACTGAACACCTACAAATATCACAAGACCTTTTCCTAAGTGGTATACTACTACCATTCACAATGCAAAGTTAGATGGAGTCCCAAATACTTCCACATTAGGACCAAGGACTCGCAACATGGCTCACAATGAGGTAATTCTAGCATTAATGAGAACTTTAGTTGTTGATAATTTTGAACCATCTAATGTTTAGGAAGCACTAGAATCAAATCTTTGGAAAGAGGCTATGGATGCAAAGTATCAATCCCTGATGAAAAGCAAGATTTGGGAGCTTGTTGATCTACCACATGGTAAGAAAACCATTGGTTGTAAATGGATATTTAAAACTAAATATAAGGTAGATGGTAGTATAAACAAATATAAGACTAGACTTGTAGCTAAGGGATATGCTTAGAAAGAAGGGATTGACTATGAAGAAATATTTTCTCCCACAACAAAGATTTAAACCATTAGAATGATTTTTTCTTTAGTTGCACAATTTGGATGAAAATTATATCAAATGGATGTGAAAAGTGCATTTCTCAATAGAGACCTTAAGGAGGAGGTCTATATGACCCAACCAGAGGGATATATTGTACTTGACAAAAAAGAAAAGGTATGCAAACTTGTTAAGTCCCTATATGGTCTCAAATAGGCTCCAAGAGCTTGGTATATTAAAATTAATGAACATTTACTAAAACATGGTTTTACTAGGCATCCATATGATCCAAATCTCCACCTCAAGGATCAAGGGTGGGAGATTGATCTGTAATTAAAGTTTACAAAATAAACTTGTAAATTAAATCTAATTACAGTAATTTTCCGATCTAATACAGAATTGCGTGATTATGCTTTTTAACTGTTGAAATTAAAAAATAAGTAATTAGAAATTCAAATATTGAATTTAAACTAGAGAGAAAATTGAGACAGAAGAGACAAGAATGAGACAAAGAAATAGAAGGATCACAACGCGCAGATTGATAACGGAGTTCGTCCAATGTGGACTACGTCTCCGGGTCCGCTTCTCAATGTTGGGACCGCTTTATTGATATTGCCAAGCAAAATTATGCTTTGTTACAATACCCAAGCTCGAAGAACCTGCAATGATCTCTCCACAATCTCTCACTCTTTTACAATTTTTGGTGTACAAAAACACCTTGTAAATTCTCCTCCAAAGAATTATTTCTCCCAAAATGAACTTGAATAATTCTCCCTGTTACAATTCTCTCCAAGAAAATTCTTGTACAAAATTCTCCACTCAATAATTTCCAATTGTCCCTTTACAAAAATCACCCCTTTATATACACATTTATTTGCTAATATGGCTTTAACCATATTATTTTGCAAATATTGCATATCTCCCGTATACAAGTAAAAATTCCAACCATTTCCCCCTTTTACAATAAAAATCACTAATATCCCGTTAGTATAACAAATTAATCTTTCAAAAATAAATCCCCCTTTGGCTTTTATAATTCTAAGCCATACAATTAAAAAATGAACCCCTTTAACTATGGGTCGTTATAATTTTGGACTTACATTATAATCTTTAAAAATATCTTTTAAAAGCCCCTTAATAATCTCCTTGGATAATCTTTAAAATAAATCCATTAAATATGAGAAAGGTGGTTAAAGGGGTTAATTTGTTGAAATGTAAGTTTACGGGACTTTTTTCCTCTCCTTGTTTTATGGGCAAGGGAAGAGGATTTTAAGGGATAAAATCCCACCAAATCCTCCTTGAAATCACAATTTAAATCTTTTAATTTTTAAACCATACGTATTTTCTTTTAACAATATGGTTTAATCCATATTCCTTTTTCCACCATGTTTGTGCCAACTCATCATTCCTGCCACGTCACCACCTGCCATATCAGCTTGCTGATGTCATCAAAGTCAACCAGAGTCAAAATTTTGACCAATCTTTGACCAGCCGTAACTTTCACATACGAGCTTCATTTTTCAAACCGAATATAGTTCCAGAATCAGCGCGATGAGCACTACGACTTGGAATCATTTGTATTCCATTTTGAGACAATCAATTTTTTGCCTTTTTGAACCCTTGATTCGCCTGTTTGACCGAATCTTTGACTAATCATAACTTCTGCATATAGACTCCTTTTGAGCCCATTAAAGTTGCGTCAGGATTGTGTCAGCGAGATCTACACATTGATGCTTCTTTGGATGAATTCTGAGACTGTGAATTTTTTAGGTATTTTGGATCCACCTAGATCAAAGATTGTGATAATCAATGTATATGTTGATGAATTAGTTATCATAGGCAACTTAGAAACAATGGTTGAGACAACCAAAAATAATCTCAAGAAGGCATTTGATATGACATATCTCAAGCTATTGCACTATTGTCTTGGCTTAGAGGTATGAAAAACTAATCACTGGATATATATTTGTATCTTAGAGAAATTATGCCAAGAAACTACTTGAGAAGTTTAGAATGATGAATTCCAAACCCATGTCTACACCTATGGAATCAGGTTTGAAGTTATCTGTGTTTGATATGTCTCCTCCAGTGAATGCAACTCTCTATTGACAAATGATTGGAGGTTTGATTTACTTGACTTACAGTAGACCAGATATCAGTTTTTATGTTAATTATCTTTCAAGATTCATGCAAGAACCAAAGACATGTCTTTGGAAAGCACCAAAACAAGTCCTAAGGTATATACATAGTACAATGAATCATGGTTTGGAGTATAAAAAGAATGATCAATTCTTCTTGAAAAGATACACAAATACATATTATGCAAGTTCTATTGATGATAGAAAATCCACAACTGAATTTGTTTTCTTCTTAGATTCATGACCTATTTCATGGGGAAGTAAGAAGCAAGCCACAATTGTTCGTTCTTCAACAGAAGCAAAATATCGTGTAGCAAGTGCAACAATTTGTGAAATATTTTAGCCACGTCACATATTAGAAGGATTGGGTGTACCACAAAATCAACCTACAATCCTCTATTGTGACAATCAGAGTGCTCTCAAGCTTGTTCGCAATCCAGTGTTTCATGAACGAACCAAGCATATTCAAGTTGATTGCCACTTCATACAAGAACATGTTCAACAAAACATTATTCAGCTTCAATTTTGCTCTACTCAGGAACAACGTGTTGACATCTTCACCAAGTCTCTTGCACATGTGAAGTTTGAATCATTTCAGGATTTTCTTATTAATACTTTAAAACAATGATGTAATAAAAGGGGAATGTGGGATATTCCATCATTGTCTTCCTATAGCTAGTTTGTTTGGTTATGTATTTTTTAATAGTTTGTTTTAGTTTGCTTTGTAATATATTTTTCCCGTGAGTTTGTTCCATAGAATTTGTTATGATATTTGGGTATTTATAACCATCATCTAATGCAAAGAGATTATCGGGTTTATTTTGCATAATGTTATATATAGACTACCTAAAATACAATAATTTATTGTCCTTTTAGGCCTTTTTAACTTTTCTAACACACATTGGCTAATAAATAGTGGATGAGAATGTGAAAGTTCTCTTGCTAAGGTGAGAGTTAACTTTTATTGCATTATCTTTAGATAAAGTTACAATAATAGATAATACTTGGGTATGTATGCATATGTATATTGTAGAAAAAACATGTTTTTCAACTTCATCTACTCTTTGTTCATAAAATGGAGAATGCAACATCACAAAATTAATTTAGTTAAAAAATATTTGAATGGAATTGAAGGTATGAATGACTACAAAATTGTTGAAAAATTGGTGTGTACAGAGGTGGATGGGGTTTCAATAATGCAAGGTCATAGGAAAACCCTGTGTAAAGCTATAAACTTCTTGTTCATCCTACATGATTGCAAGTCATTCCATGGCCCATAGAATGAATTTAGTATTTAAAATTATGAGCAATTTTTTTGCAATATCAAAAGTTGAAGATCTAGTCTATGAGTTCCACTTAGACTTTTCACAAAGTCCCAAATGATTTTTAAAATTTGATTTTTTTCAA
Organism: Sequoia sempervirens; assembly: GCA_007258455.2. Classification (NCBI taxonomy): domain Eukaryota; kingdom Viridiplantae; phylum Streptophyta; class Pinopsida; order Cupressales; family Cupressaceae; genus Sequoia; species Sequoia sempervirens. The sequence goes on from VDFB02354007.1 coordinate 65,122, forward strand.
AGGAATGATTGTAAGAAACAAGCTTCTTAAAGATGTTGATACTAGATGGATCTTCTTGCATGGTCAAATGCAAAGTTTTTATAAAATATAATTTTTTTATTGGAGTAATGAACAAACATTGCCTCATAATAGACTAATCTCTTGGCCTCGTATATAGGTCAAGTGACATTGAAATACTTCTAACTTTATTTGGTATTCTTTTCATGTTGGAGGAAATGAACATTCTTCTATTAAAAACCCAAGAAAAAATTATGTATATTTCAAAATATACAAAGTTACATAAAGTGATATGCTTGACCTTTGATAATCTATATTTATTAGAGCAAGTATTTATACGTCCAAATTTAATAGTTGGAATTTGATAACAAATGATAACAATATTTCTATTTTTTTATGGTTTAATGCAAGTGGAAAGTTATGTGTCTTTGTATGAGGATATGAGGTAGTAATGCACTATTTTCTTAAGGTCATGTGTACTACCATATAACAACTTGTTTTTTATAAGATAAGCAACATTTACAGGGTGTTGTACCCTTTACACAAAGATCCCAGAGGGCCAAAGGAGAAAAAAAATAGAGACAGTTGATTGACAGTTGTAGAACAACAAACAAAGATTAGACAACCCCAAAAGAGGGGACCAACCGGCTGACTCCTTGAACCCGAGGCTGCACAGAAGCAACAGATTTGGGGAGTCCCTTCTTCTGTAGCACAACCGACCAGGAAGGCTCAAAATTGAAATCCACCGAGCGAGGTGAGGGGAGCGGATCCATAACAACCACCTCGGACAAGGAGCCATCACGTAGCGAGGGGGCCGACAGAGAAGAAGAGGAGATAGGAGCGATATAACAACTTGTTACAAGAGAATATTTTGGCAATATTCTCAAATATCAAAATACTACTTAAAGGATGTTGTAAGATCTCTTTCCACGAATATTAGAGAGAAATTACCACAAGATGAATTGATTGAATCCATGTTTGTTATTTATCCTCAATATTGGATCAATTGTCAACCACTTGATTTTTAGAACAAGATAAAGATCGTGGCCAACCATTTCTCCAAAAGTTTAGAATTCAATGGACAACATAATGAAGGAATTATAAAATTATTTAAGCTTATAGAGTTATTAGCCCATTTTGCAACATCAATGATGGAATATTGTAAACTCATAGAGTCCCATCTAAGATAGATCGATAACAAATATTTGGGCAACCTTAAGTCAAATAAATATTGTGAGATTCAATATTAGAATATTTCATACTTGGTGATCTATGTCAAACTATGATATTCAAGTCAGTAGAGGATGAGAGAGTTTTTATTGCATTGGGGTTCTTAAAATAAAATATTAGAAACAAACTTGATAAGAGTTTAGAAAGTTGCTTGAGAAAGGACACTAAACATCTAGAGGTTCATATGTGAAAGAAAAGGGTTGTGCAACCCTTCAAACAACACTAGTATATATGACACAATGAATAACATGTAATGGCAATGATAAGGTGCACTTAAGTAGATGTATGCAATTAGAAGAAAATTAGAGATCAAAATCGGAATGACCCTCAATCTCGTAGTCAATGTGAGGAGATGATTTGAAAATTAGAAGATATTGTCAATTAAAAGGTATTTATATTGTATTTCATAATCCAAATGATTGTTGATGATATTTTATTTGTTTTATCATTAATAGAAATGTTTTAATTTTTATTTAAAACTAATTAATTAATTTACTACCATTTTTTAATGTTTCATTTTAGAATATCTAAATTTTAAACATTATTTTTAAATTTTATTTTATTTTAGAATTTAAATTTTACATGTTTTAAAACTTCTATTAAAAATTAAAAAATTATTATTATGTGATCAATTTTACAAGCATTCAACTAAATGCATATTAATCAACAACATTAGCATATACTACAAAGTGAAAATGTTTAATGCATTAAAAATTAGAGTTTTTTTAAATTAAACAATTAAATAATATAGATAATTTGAACACATTGTTAGAATTGTGAAAAACATGAGCCATAGGATCAAACAAAAAGCAAAGACACCTTTCATGCAAGAGAGTTGCAAACAATAATATGCAATATTCCTCAACAAGGAAAATCTATAAAATGAACCTCAAGAATCTTCAAGGAAAACAAGAGTCCTCAAAGGTTGAGAGTTCTATCAAAAGGCATTGAAGGCATGATAATACAATGAGATTTGAGTGCTATATAGGAGCAACCTTAAATGAGAAAGGGATTAGATCATGACAAGTGTCAACATCTCATGCAATGAGATAGAATGATCTAATAATGATTGTCTATCTAACATTAAAATCACTCATAAGTTTAGCTTAATACTAATATTAAATGAGGGGTTAATGGTTTTGTAAGCTCATAGTATTAGTCACATGGTCTTTTGTAATACCACTTGGTGGTTTTGTGTGAACTTGTTTCTATAAAATCAAACATATGGGTAGTTTTTTAAGGTTGGATAGTTGGTTTGTTGGCTATTTTGGCTAAAGGGTTGAGAGCATCTCTTGTTAGCATTTTTTAGGGTTGAAGCATGGCATGGGATGTGTGGTTACATGCTTGTTCAAATGGAGGTCTTGTTGAGGGATTGATGTTTCAAAGGTATTCATGTAGGACACTGAAGATGTATTGTAATGTTTATTATTGAATAATAAATGAGTGACGGATGCTTTTGGAGGCTTGGATTTTCCCTCTTGATGGTTTTCTTAGGATATATCTTGTGTCATCTTTGATGTTATGTTGTCTATTCTTTTGCATATGGATTCTGAATACTTGTTTGCATAGATTTCTCTATTTGGTTTATTTGAAAATTATCTTGGGTGGATGTATATTTCCTTTCATTTGGTAACAGAGCCATTGCTGTAGTTTGTATAACCTTTGTTGGAGTAGATCCGGTGCATAGTTAATCTAGGTTTTGCATGGAAAGAATAAAGATATTGCAAGATATGATGGTTTTATGCATGTGCTTTTTGTAGATTTGGGGTTTTGGGGTTGTAGATTTGTGGTTTTTTTTGCAAATCTAAGTTTATGAATCTTTGTTGGAAAAAGGGTTTTTTTATGGATGCTCATCATGAAGGTTTTGTAGGGGAAATGTTGCAGATGACCCCTTGAGACAAAATACACCCCACCATTGGATCTAAGAGGTCTAAGACATGAAGATTGACATAAAATTCAGCCTATTTTGGTCACTATGAAAAATGCAAAAAAAATTGACCCTTGCCTAGTTTGGTCGTACAACTGTCAATTTGCAAAAAAAAAAATCTAAAATAACAATTTCTTGCAAAACTAAATTTATTAAAAATCCCATGATTAATTTTTTTTTTTAAATAAAAAATAAAAAATAAGTTGTGGGGGGTCTACAGACCCCCCTGCACAACGTGGTACATAGGGTACCTTGTGACACCACTGACAACAATACCATTAGGGTACCACTGTCAGTACCCTACCTATCGGCTGCCAACGAGCAGTCCCATCAAGCGGGCCCAACCAGCCATAAAAAAATTTTGTTGCCCTTAATAAAAATTTAACCACCAACTTTATTTTATCCCTCAAGGCCTTACATTCACTAGTAGAATGGCCAGGCACTCAATGGTATGCACAGAAAATTTTTTTTTCTTTATCATGCTTATGAAATTTCTTATGTGTAGGAGAAGGAAGAGTAATCGAGTGGGCTTTGAGAAGCCTCAACAAGATATGCTCTTGCTTAGACAAAGAATGAGGAGTAGATTGCAAACCTTTCTCTTGTGGATAAAAGTTTGACTGCTCACAAGAAGAAGGCATGAAGGTATCAGATAGTGGAGGATCTACATGGAGAGTATTATTTTGACAAAGGGGATCATACTCCTCTATGAGATCACCATCATCTTTCCTAATAGGATTACCAGCATTAACCTCTTTAATAGAAGTGCAATCATCTTCCTCAAAAGGAGGAGGATTGGCATTAAGGATATTACAACTATTGCTCACATTATCCGCGATATAGAAGAGTAACCATCTTCGATGGCAGGTTTGGATAATGTTATCAGAAGGCTTAAGTGGATCGGGTCTACTTTACATTCCCCAATGTAGGGTTTTGTAAAGTCTAAAGAACCCCAATCATCACCAATACATGCATTCTTTTGAGAAGAAGGAGCAAACTCAATATTCCTTGCTTCAAAAGGATCTTCTTCAAGGACATCTATCTCAAGAGTATCCTTTGTAGTAGGTATTGGTAGAGTAAACATCGACACATTGGAAGATACTGAAGTAATAAGAATAGGCACAACAGAAACCTGACCAATAGCTACCATTTCACATGAGTGCATAGCCTTAGGGTCAACCTTGACTATGACTACTCGATTATTCAAAATGAACTTAATAGATTTATGCAAGGTAGATGGGACTGCACCCATAACATGAATCCATGGTCTACCAGGAAGAAGGTTATATGGTATTTTTTCTAACATAACATATAAAAGGGTAGGTACAGTAACAGGTCCCAACCTCAAAGGCAAGACTATCATGCGCAGGGCTTGTCGACCAACATTATTGAACCCACGAACAACAACAAAAGAAGCATTAAGAGAAGATGAATCAATATTAATTTTAGGCAATAGATCAATGCTACATACATTGAGTGTTGAACCAACGTCAATGAGAGTATGTCTAATGCTGATATTATTAATGTTAACTATGATAATTAGAGGGTCTACCTGCTTCTGTACTTCTGAAGGCAGGAGTTCCTGTGGATAGAACATAATATTCAGAAATTTTCCACGAATATGAGCTATCAACGCATCAACATTTGTCAACCTAGCAGAAGAAGGAAAGAGGATCTTTTTCAAGGCTTCTTGAAGCATACCTTGATAAACTGGAGCAGACTGAAGCAAGTCCCACAGTGAGATCTTAGTCGGAGTAACTTGGAATTGATAGACAAGATCGTAATCACCAGGTGCTTTAGTTGTAGGTTTAGGAGCTTGAAGAAGGCTTGGTTGTTTATTCATTCTATTCTCATAAGCATGGGCTACCACTCTATAAGAGGGAGCCTTAGAAATATTAGGAGAGTCACACTATCAAATGGAACGCCATTAATAGAACAAACCCTTTTAGGAGAAGGACTAGTTGGAGTTAGGTAAATGGTCGGTCTCTTAGGCCTTCAAGGGGCGGTAGAGACATAGATTACATTTACAGAATCATCACACCTAGTGGAATAATTATTCAAAGAAACATTCTCAACATCAATCGAAGGAGGATCAGATGTGGAAGGAGGTTCATCATTTGCTAATGCATCATCTCTAGAAGAGAATGCATCGGAACAAAGATGAGATTCATCATTCACTAGTGCAACGTCTCTAGGAGAGAGTGCATTGGAATGAAAGGGAAATTCATCATCCACAAATGAATCATCTCCAAAAGAGAGTGGACTAGAATGAATAGAACATAGAGTAACAGTAAGAAAGGTATCAATGATTTCATCTTCTTGCAACAAAATATCCTCCGAAGCAAGAGGACTTTTGTGAGAAGGATCACAGATATCAAGTGACATAGGCAAAGCCAAGTCACCATCACATGCATGAAATGGAACATCATTAACACTTTGAACAAAATTAGATACTAAACTAATAAAATAAGATATAAAATTCATTTTGGTGACACAACTAAGAAAAACTGAGAATCTAGATTTTCTAATTTTTTCAGTATTTTCTAGGTTGTAGTAATTTAAATTTTTGGAGGTCTTCGGAGCAGAATTTGAGGTCGAAACTTGCATCTGTCCTTAAAATTTGATAGTTGAAGGCATGGTATTTTACAGACTTAACTTGTTCTCTAGGAGACCTTTCCAATGGTGCAAACGGTTCTGAATTCCAAGCACCGAGTCAAAAGTTATGACCCCACCAAGTAGGGGTAAATAAATTCCTAGTTTTTTGAAAATTACCCCTTTCTTCATGTTGAGTTCACCAAAATGTAGAGAAGGGGGATTCACTACTCACGAGTTCTCTTCATTCAGAGAGCCTCACGAGGTGAACTGCCCTAAAATACCTCAGGAACAATGCAAGAGTTCTAGATTTAGAAAGAGTAGGTCACGAAGATTCTATGGACAAACTGACAAGCTCTCGGCCAAAGGATGATGACGCAAAATAAGGATGGAAACATGGCACGCTGGCGTCTCATACGGACCAGAAAGCGAGTTTATCATAGAAAATGACAAATTGGCTACTTCTATTCTAACTACTAAGAAATCTTGGAACGTGAGAAAACAACATAATATAACAGAACTAGAATAGAAGTGAAGTACAAATGATAAAGATAAAGAGAGACAAAAGGGGAATGCTTACAACCACACAAGTGATGAAACCTCTAGCATGTGAATGTCTTCAAAACTTGCATGCATAAGATCTAGAGAAAGTGTTGGGGCTATATAGGGGTTTTCCTTAGTCAAATCCCCGTTTTGGTGTTCCCACCTCCATGGACAGCCAGATAGATAGAGAGAAATGGAAAAAGCATGTGGTGAAAGAAAAACCTGCTTCAGGAGTAGAACCAACACCACCAAGTATGAGTGATAAAAGCAATGTCTGCTTGAGGAGGAGAACCCATATCACAAAATTTAAGTGATAAAAGCAATCCTTGCTTGAGGAGGAAAACTCGTATCACAAAGTAAGGATGCAAATGGTCGGGGATATGACAAATCCCAAGATTCTCACAAGCATGAAGTGAAGGAGATGAAGTTGCAAGGCTTAAGGAAGCCAAAGAGGGAGACAAAGGGAGTTGCAAGAGCCAAGAGTGCTATAAAGGGAGTTGTGAGAACTTTAGAGGGTGTTGATGTAGCAAGCTATATGGAACTGTGCAAGCAAGATAGCAAGAGAAAATGCTAGAGTGAAGGTTGAAAAGAAGCTAGAGGAAGTTGGCAGTTGAGGAAGAGAGCAAATGAATTGAAGAGATAGCATTTAAGGAAGGAAAAGAAGCTTCCCGAGCTGTTACAAGGCATCTTGAGCTGTTACCACCGACCAAAGGAGGTGACAAGTGGCAAACATGCTCGGAAATAGTTGTTTGAGTGTTGAAACATTGTAGGATGCTAGCGTGACGCATGGACGTCCACGCGACATGCTAGTGTCCAGACACATCATGCTACAAAATGACGAAAATAGAAGAAGCACAAAGTTTGATGCAAAGCTAACAGACAAAGGGTAGCTACTGAAAAGGGGTGTTGGAGCTTCCTGAGAGGGGGAAAAGGCTAATGTAGGGGCTAAAATAAGCCTACACAAGATGCTAAGGGAGTGGACACTAAAGCGGATGCAAGAATGTATGTGAAATTGCAAGGGGTGCAATTTTACGACATTAAAAATATATCTTTGATTAGAAGACACCATAGAGAAGCTTCCAAGTTGGTGATATGGTTCTCTTATGGTGTGCCAAATCAAAATAGAGGGGAAAGCATGGTAATTTTGATCCTTTATGGCTTGGGCCATATAAAATTGCTAACTGCTAAGATGCATGATCTCAATCTATATCATCTCATAGACTTGGCTAGAGAACTCATGGAGATGAATTCCCATGGTTAGCATATTAAGCATTACTCTTCATAAGTAATGAGGCATTTTGACTTGGGAGTGCATGCCATATTTTCTTATATTTTTCACTCAAGTAGTTGTGATCCCTATTTTTCATGATGAGGTGTTGATATCTTGATCCCTCATTATGTTTCTCATTTTTATGGCATTCTCCCAAATAATTCTTATGGATTCTTGTTTTTCATAGAAGAGACACATGTCCCTAACAAGAGCCATTATTGGGACCCCATCAAAAAATTGTAAAAATTCATCTAATGCTTGACTCGTTTGATAATTTTCCCCAAGTAATAGTCATTTCTTCTTTGCATTTGAATTTATGTAGTATATGGATAGATAATTAAGTATGTTCTATGTTTAATACCCATTATTTAATACTTTATTCTTAGTTCAACTCCTTTATGCTTCTATTCAAAGTTTTTCCCTCTTTTGAAATGTGACTTTGTAACTCATTAGATACACACTAATCTAGGAAATAGGTGACTCAATCATACTCTCTAAAATGAAAAAAAAAATTCACCAATAACATAGAATTATTTTAGTATTTATGCAATTCACAATTTAACAATTTAAATAAAGAAATATCATTTGTGAGCCTTATAGAATAGTCATATTGTGAATCATATCTATGTGCCTTCATCAAGATTTCATTTATTTCAATGATAGGTTATTTTTGTATTTGGTTGGCCTTTAACCTAGTGACAACCTTAGGGGTTAAACTTACATTGGATATAGTTGCAACTTGTCACATCCTCTTATCTTTTAGCCTCTTCAACCCTATTTAGGATACCTCTAGGAACACCCTATTGAGTCTAAGTTCAACTCAAATTTTAGGAGATTTTATCTACTCTCGTTATTTATCCTTTAACCATCCTCAATTTGTTGATGAAACTTTATTTTTCATTCATTCATGAAAACCCCTAGCCTTTAAGGTAAGATTATGTTCTAGAGTCACGAAGAAAAAAATTCAAGACCTAATAGAAGAAATACATGAAATCATCATATAGTAATTAGGAAACCATGATCTAAAACCACCCAAAATGTGGCACCCAAATCCCTCATCAAAATCCATTGCATAAATCCAAGATGAGTCCATAAGTTCAAAATAGCATATTCTTTCCACCTCTCATAAGCTCATCATAATCTGCTTACCAACTTGGGTGCTCCATTTTGGTTCCATTATCTCTAATAAAAGATGTCTTAATAAATTTCATTACATGTTTTAGAGTTTTTTCAACAAGTTTAACTCCCTCTTACAATCCTCTTATGTGTCATAGATTCTCATACATTTCTAATGTGGGAAGTCTAAATTTTGAAGTCATAAGTTTTGATCCAAGAAATTGATTGAGATATTTTTAAAATCGAAGATCTAAAATCTGTCCACATTGTTATAACCAACTTTATCTAATTATGGTCCATTACAGAATAAAGGCCAAGATTGACCTACATAGAGCCCTAAAAATTATATTTTTATGTTCTGTAACTTGTAAATTTTATATTTTTCTTTTATGTTCTAAATATTAGGATGCAAGGTTGAGAAACTTTCCTAACAAAAAAATCAAGAATGAGAAGTAATATAAGACAAATAAATTAGTGCATTAGCCTATATAACGAGATTACAAAAAAATACAAAAAATTTGATAACAAGCACGATGGTCCTTTTCCTCCAACTTATTTCCCCTAAGATAGAATAGTGTAAAATATTTGTCATTAAACCCAAGAGAACTAGTGTTTATGTTTAGAAGAAGGAATATTGTGGTGTAAGGTTTTTCCATTATGTTTACCATTTTAAATATAAATTTAAGATTAAATCATAAATTTGACAAGCATTAGGAAGTAGTCCAATCGAAGAGGTTCTATTCAATATATGGGAAAAAATGCAATAACATGCAATTACATTTAGGGGAAAGGAAAATTATTAGAATGGGAGGTAAACAGAAAAAAAGGTACAAAGTGAAAGGGTATAAATAGATTGAAGTGGTAATTTTATTTTATAAATTCACATTTTTAACTGTAATTTTTATCTCACAATCGCTATGCCTCGTTATTGTGGGTATTTTAGAACCATGAAAATATAGGTTTGAGAATGCCTTGCAACTAATGTGAGGGTAGAGTAGGTAAAAAAATATTTTAGTAATTTTTTTTTAATTTTAAAAAGTGCATAGGGTTTGTGAAATTAGGTGGGGGAAATTTTGGAAGTTTTTGGTTTGGTATAGTAGCAACTATGTCTACATAATGTCATCTAGCCACATTTAGTCTTTATTTGGTTCTACGCATACTAGCACACTAGCATCTTGATCTAGGTGGTGATGACCCATCAGTTAGTCGTATTGGATGTTCTCAAATCCCATGAAAAATATAAATATATAATTAAACATGTTTTTGGAGTTTTGATAGAGCTTACTAACTATGCATTTGACTTCATGATATTGATTTTTGTGTATAAATTTATTTATGATACAAGGTACAAATATTGTGTGTCAAATAGTAAAAAAAGGTCAATTCCATGCTTATTAAATAAGGTCACTAAGAATGGGTGCTCAAGATACAATAAAATGCCAAGTATTCAATTTTGCTTCTATATTTTCCCCACATTTTAGCCTACTTTAGAAGAGAATGCAAAGGAATAAGATGCTTGAGATTGGGGATGGTTGAACTTATTTATTATCTACCCAATTCCCTTGATATTGTCAATATCGTAAGTGGTGATCCCAAGGAGAATATGGAGGATATCTACAATGGAGGAAGGGTTAGTCCCATCCTCATTTTTTTCCAACATCATCTAAAAGCAATTAGTTTTTGGATGGTGTCATGATGCTTATATTTTTCTATTTGTTCAAGTTATGTGTATTGATCAAAGTTATTCTTGTTATTGAGGTATCAAGAGTGATAAATATTTGATGTGGGAGTTTTCACTTTGGGATATATTAGAGGAAGGATTAAGATAAGAGATATACCTTTTGAGGTATCATGGAGGAGGTTTGTTTTCACATATACCTTAGAACACACAATGCAAGCATTAGAAAATAAAGGAAGTGAAGTTTTTTTAAAAAAAATTGTTTTATGTTTAAATTTTTTTCTAACTAAAAATGGTAAAATATATATTTTAATTTCAATAGCAAGTAAAAAAAAAGTTTTTTTTTCCCTTAAAAGTGCTAAACTTAAAAAATTAGAAACAAATTATAATGCGAGCCCCAAATTATAGACAGAAAGAATAATTTAGTATATTTTTTGGTGTTGGAGAATAAAGGATGGAAGCATTTTATAAATTCAAATTTGGAATAAAAAATCATTATTAAACCCTAATTGCAATAAAGTAACAAGTCAATAAAATATTTTTGTGTGTTATTATTTGGTTGTTTTGTGAAAACGAGTTATGTAAGGATGTCAAATTCATCTAAATGAAAAGTATAAAAAGATGTTTATTAATCCTATTCTATTATACTTAGTTTAATTTTCTCAAATGAATGTAAAACATACACAAACATTTAAGGATTTATTTTAATTTTTATTAAACTAAGACGTGTATATTTAATTTAATACTTAATGAAGATTTTGACACCTAATGGATTGTAGAAGGGCGAATTGTGATTTTGGTTTTCATATTTTTTATTTGTCCTTGGGATCTATGTCAAGTGGGACAAAGACACAAGCAATCATGTTTAATCAATTGTGATAGTGTTCATATGATCATGAAATATTATATGCTTACTACGTTGTTGTCCCATGTGATCATGGTGATATCCTTTTTACTTCTACAACTCAAGTACTTGCAGTGAAAATCCATAATAATTTCAAATAAGGTAGTGTTGAAAGAACCTTTGGAGATTTTTTATACTACGGTGTGGAAGTGTCTAACTTCCCCTTTATGCTTTAATCATTTTCCACTAAGATTTTAAATAATTTCTTGATTGAGTTTCTTAGAAGATGTGGAACGTGTGGATCCTAAGTGGAGATGTGTGTATTTTTGTGTGTTTTTTGTTATTGTTTGTAGATTTTGATATACTGTTATGTTTGCTTGTTGTGCCCCTATAATTCATTCTTTAATCCTTTATATTATTAAGTATAATCAATTCATTAATGATTGTATGAACATGGGATAATATTTGCACATTGTGAGATGGAAAATTAGAAGTGGAAAGGAGAAAATCATATTTTGAATTTTTTAGATGTGATCATGTGCAGTCCCATTTGAAGGAGAAGACTAGAAGCACAATAGTACCTATGGTGATAGAAAGTCAAGGATCAAAACCATAAAGAATTACTTAAATGTTAAAAAGGGATTTTTGACATGACATGTAGTTTTAGAGATGATAATATAGAAAACTATCAAAATAAAAAATACTCATGCTTGAAAAAATAAATATATTTCAAATAAGTTAATAAAATACAAAATATTTTTTATCTACAAAATTACATGTATTTCTCAAAATAAAAATATTCTAAAAAAATTAAAAAATCATACAAAATAACTTGATACTAATATAAAATCTATCACATTAATCAAAACTCCAAATTCTAATAATAATTTTTAACATTAATAATAACATTCTTTTATCAAAACAAAATGCTATAATAACTAGTTTAATTTAATTATTCTAATTTATTATTATAATATAAGAAATTAAAAATATATATTTTTGAATATTTATATTCAACTTTAAACCTCTCTATATAAATTGAGAATCTATCCTCAACTCCTTAACTAAAATGATTAATACTCAAATTTATTTCAAATATTAAAATCATGTACAATTATGACGATCCTTGTAATTCATTCATCTTGTCGTTTGTTATCATTAATATAATAATGTGACACAATCATTAAGATTGCAAATTGGCATATTGAACCTTTTTTCTTTCAACTTATAGTCATTATGTCAAGTAGTACTTAGTTAAAAATAATTATTTTGGCTTTGAAAATCAAGCTTATCTTCTTTCACAATCATTAAGGTGTTTTAATCTTCTTTTAGTTGTATGTTCTTTATTATCTTTTTCTTTACCTTGTGATGAGGCAATTATGGTCACATTATTATAAGTAATTTCTCTCTCATGTAACTGGATTATCTCATAATTATGTTTTACTTTATTTGTAAGTTGTTTGGTTGACAAAGAATTCACTAGGAATAAAATATGGTTTAATGTATTTGGTAGAATATATATTCTAATAAATAAGTCAAAGTATTTTTGTATTTTTTTATTTTTTTTAGATTGCAAGAATCAGACGGGTATCTGTCACCCTATAAGCTATAGTGCGCTTGATAAACTTTTTTCACGTGACCGGTGACGCTGGCTCGACACACCCTCTGGTACCACGAGGATGATGGGGAGACTAGACCTCGTGACCTCTTGCCTGCATTAGGATGCTTTAGCCAGTCGAGCTAGGCCTACCACCCCAAATAAGTCTAAGTATTTATAGCTAAAGAATTATTTTAAATATTTTGTAAAGGAAAATTATTTTTCTATGGTAATATACAATCTAGACGAGCATAATGATAAGATTTGTGGACTATAACTTTCTTAATATTACAATAATTAAAAGCAAAACTATATATATATATAACTTTATGATCAAAGATTGAAAAGTCTAATTTGGGACAAAAATTCGATATATTTCAAGATCTAAAATAGAATGTCTCTATGCATATTCTATCTTGAAATCATAATATGTGTTTTCTTTGTAGAGTATCAAGTATATGATCTTTGTTGGAAATTTCTTCCATATGTAGGCTTGATTTGGTTTTCCATGTAACTCTATTTTTTTGTGTTTTCTCTACTTTTTCTATCTTTTTTTATCTCGAGGGTGTGGAAATATTTACAAATACCTTCGGAGTTTTAATGTTAGTGTTGCAAGAGGACACATCCTCCTAAGTCAACCCTATAAAACTTGAGTAGGTGATCAAAAACAACACTCTTTAGTCACGAATATGCTCCTAGAATCATTATACAAATCTAGATTCCTTTTATTGCACCATTTGAAATGTTATAAAGTGAATGATATTCTTTGGAAGGCTCAAAGGATAGAGAGCATGTGATAGGATGTGAAAACGAATGCTTTGAATGCTATTAAATATAAGGACATAGCAATAAATTATATAAATTAATGTTTAGTCAACCCTTGAAATGAAATGAATTGGGTTGGTTGAATGCTGATTTTAAATATTTGAATTTGAAAGGATCAAGTTTGTGATCATGGAAATGAAGTTGAACATAAAACAAGGCTAGATGAAGGTAGGTAACAAGTACGCGAAATATGTTCTTGTGTAAGTGGAATAAATGTGGGGATAGGGAGAATGTATTGGGATATGTGCATATGGATGAAGTAAGAGATATGTATATAGGAATGTGTATAATAGATAAATAGGTAGCATAGGGCAAGGGACCCAACTTTCTCAAATTACATCATTTAATAGTATATCAATGTATCAAGATACTCTCCTCAAAATAGACACAAATTTTATGACATAAATATAAAAATTTCACCATTACACAACTACATAATAAAAAATTTATTTTCATCTTTTTATTTTCCATCATTTTGATGTATATTCATTGAATATATTTGAACAAACCATTGACAACTTAGAAGATACTTCAACAAGATTGCCAATGCAATTGATTTCTTTAAATGGAATTAACCTATTAACAATTGTAAAATAATTTACTATAGAAATTTTAAGGATTAATGGGTATCCAATGAGAAACCATTTTTTATTCCAAAGAACACAATAGAACTTTATAATATGATAGTTGCTCATAGTGGTAATGACACCACTCATCTTGTTATTGTTTATGCACCTTTGGGCCACAATATAATGATAATTGAATCTTGAGTGTCACACCTAGAGGCACTAATGACCATTTTTTCCTTCATAAATTTTACTCCATTTCAATAATAAATGCATTGGTGCAATGCTCATACCTTTGTCTTCTTAGTCCTTTAGGAACAATATAGCAGACAATAAATCTTTTGTTATTAATTTGAATTCCAAGTATTTTTCTATTTTCTAGAATTTTTACTTCTTTTTTTTAAATAGTCTATGTTTAATATTATCATTTTTTTTATTTTTGATATTTATTATATTTATATTTAATGGATTCTTGGTCTGTTTGTGATATTTAATGATTCTAAATGAGTCCATTAGGAATCAAGTCTCATTGAGTACAAGACACCAACACCATATGAGATGAGGTTGAGGTTGTGCTCCAAATGACTTTTGCAGAATGGATACCCCTCAGTCCTTATCTCTAAACCGAAAAAAAATTAACCTAAAAATCATAAGTACTCTCAGATCAAATAACTAAAATATTTTGTAACTTTGATTTAAAATCCTTTTTATTCTAATATGATGTTGACCTACAAATACCAATTACTCCCAATTCATCATTGATCTTTTATAACACTAAATTGATGATTTACCAATCCTCAAGATCATGGGTGCCCCACAAATTGATCCCCAATAGCAAGGCTAACATTTAGACCAATTCCATAACTACATCAACATTTTGGTTTTGTCCAATTGAACCCACTTAACTATGTTGTGAGCTTGTAAGGTGTGCTAATTTGATTTGTCTTGGCCCAATAGACAAGCTAACTACCATACACCTTTGCTCTCCCCTAATACCTCGTCACCATTAATCTAGAGTAGAACAAACCCTGATCAACAAATGTGCTCAAACTTTAACAAAGTATTGAGGAAGCCTCTCAACTCTAGGGCAAAACAGCCTTTATTAAATGACAAGGAACTTTGTTATAGCTTTGAACCCTCCGACACAGATCTAAGCAGAATGCATATTGAGTGGGCCTTAAATTTGACGGCCCCCCATAAAAGTAAAATGCTTATCAGACCCGTATACTCTATGAACCTGATGCCATTACAATCTTTTTGAACTGTACTATGGAGAATAAAGGCTATGGAGAATAACTGTAAGCTCTACGGCTATGGAGAATAAAGGCTTCTCTGTGAACTAAAAATAGTGATTTTTTAAATGTAATTATGAGGTTGAACAAACTTGACTTTAGACCTAGCTATGCACATGAAAGTAATGATCATATAAACACACTGGTAGTTTCAACAAAGCCATTGGCCCAACTATAGGGGAATAATAAACTTCCATATGAACTGTAAATGAAGAACATGAGTGCAATGGTGAGTTCAACCTGGATTATTTGTTGGACACTGAATCATGAACATAATCCACACACAGTTTAATACAAGTTGTTTTAAGCCAGGCAACATGGGTTTTCTTGTAGAAAAATGCCCAATCCATGTTGGAAACTCAACCCAAATGGTGAGCTTTCACATTTAGTGAGGATTGCACAATGAAATTACAAGATCATGGAAATAAAATAATACTTTAAGGACAGGAAAGATTCAGCTTAATCCTTTTATTATTGATTTGTATTCTATTTAACTAGCAATCGTATTTTGGTGCGCAATGGATATGTTGAAGAATTGTGAACGGTCAAGTGACATTTTTTTTTAACGTACATTCATGCAATACATGAAGTCAATTGGTAGGCCATTAAACAAATCATGTGCGTGAAAACAAGCTCTCGATGGACAAGTGATAGCTTCAGATTGACTATGCATCCACTTACATTAACTTTATACATTATTTAATGTTTAAAATTTAGCCTCCTAAGTGAGACATCCTTAGAATACACAAAAATCTAAATAAAATTATATATATAAAAAACAGCCCCTCCCTTTGTACCTCTCTCTTCCCCTATCCTTCTCTCTCTTATCTCTCTTATATAAAGAGTGATTAAGTTTGTGTGCCAAGTGCCACCAATTAGATGTACATTTACAATGTGTAGAATTTTTTATTACACTTTAAGTAGTGTAGGCTTCACTTCTTCATGTCTTCTTAACTAAAAACTAACATGCAAAGTCCTCAGTGTATAACATTCAAAGCTTGCAAGCATATAAGGATATTGATGTGGAGATGCATGGACAAATTAGTAGTCAATACATCAACAAGGATCTTGACATAGGTTGGCACCTAGTATGGTGGTTGTACCTTTGATAAATCTTTGACCCAATAGTAATAGTTTTAATGGAATATTGAATTATTTGTAATTGGCATGTATGTCATTGTTTGAAGTTTTCAGTCATGTATGCACTATCCTTTAGTTCCCTTATCCCCTTATGCTTCTCAAGATAGAAGATATCTGAGGGATCAAAACATAAAACAAAGGGATAATTAATATGGAGTGACACTTTTGCATTTTTCAAAGCAAATTTTCCATAACCACTTGGAAAGATGGGGCCATGAATGATACTATTCTCCAATAATGTCACTATTCTCAATGATTTTTTTAGTGAGTTACTTTTAAATGATTTATTGTTTATATAGATTAGTAGTATTAATTACAACACCAATTAACCAAAATTGAGCACAATTGTTGGTTTCCATTGTGGCTTATTAGTAGTTATGTGTTTCTTTTATTCATTTTTTTGTTACTATTATTTTGTAGTACCTAGCCTTGTGTTTACTTGTAGTAAATTTGAATTCTCATCGATCTTATAAGTTTAAGAGGAGGGAATTTTTGTATTACCTTTATATTTGTATATTAAATCATTAGACTTCTATAAATATTATAATTTCCAAGTCTTTAAAACCAATTGCTAGGCCATTAAGTAAATGATGTTCTACACTCAATATACCTTTGTATGGAAATGTGACAACTTTGAATTGTCAATGCACACAAAATTGATCACTTTGACTCTAGATTCCAAGTGTCACCCATTAGATTCAAGTTCACAACATGGATCATCTGATTACACTTCAAGTAGCGCATCTTTCATATTATAAAACTTCATTACTTGTAATAAAATGATGGGAGGAGTCATTTGTAGTTGATGCATCAAGAAGGACCACAATGTAGGTTGACACGTAGATATGATGGATGCCATATATCATAGATTTAATTTTCCCAAAGCATTCTTAGTGTTAACTTATGTTGCATCACACATTTCAACTTGATACTAATACTTTTTTGTGAGTGTAAATGGGCCTTTCTACAATAAGATAAAAAAATTATAGCTTTTAGTATGTTAAATTTGGATTCATTGTGTTGGAGTTGATGATTGAGCTCTGCAACTCCAAGAGATTACCTGCAACTAAAATACCCTATCACAAAAGATTGAAAAAGTAATAATTTGCTATCAAACCCTCATAATTCAATTGATGCAATAATGAATAATTGATACAGTATACAATGAATTATCCCTGATAAAGGATAAAGAAACCCTAGTAGAAACCCTAGGTGATGAATAAATTAGATCATGAAATGTGCTTTAATCATATGACTTGAGACACACAAAAGTACATGACCTAAGTAAGCTTAATAATGTTAGTGTAAATAGGTCCTAATCAATAATTAATTAGGTGATTTATCCTTTCACTCTAACATTGAGAGCATGTTGGAGTTAATGATTAAACTCCACATCTCCCAAAGATCATCTACAACGAAAATATCCTACTACAAAAGAGAGAAAATAATGATATGCTATCAAACCCTAAGAATTCTATTGATGCAATAATGAATAATGTTGCAAATGTGTTGTTAGTGTGTTGTCATTGATGTCAACTTATGTTGTTATTGCATACACTAGTATGTTTTCCTTAATAAAGAATTATGTTGAAGGGTTGTAATGTTGTCATTGGTACACAGTTGTACCTTATCTTATGAAGTCCATGGTTGGGTGTCACTTGTTAATATGATTTGATTGATGTACTATTACATATGCTCCTGATGAAAGAATTCACATGGGGTGTAAAGAGAAATGTATGTCTCCAAAATGTCAAAGGCACAAATATTTTCACCACAGAAGCTTAGTCAAATGCTTTGCATTTCTCCGTAGATGAGGATGTGGCCTTGCAGTTTAGAGTATAGTTCAACACAGTTATGAGGTATGTATGTTCCAAGTTTCAAAGAATAAGTGTTACCACAAAGCTTTCCAATTTCAATAGAGTAAGACCAAGTTAAGCTCCTATGAGTGGTTGCCTAAGGAAGACAGAAAGTCATTGCACTTCACCACATCATCTTAGTTTTCCTTGCATTTTTGGATTTATATTCATGTAGATAGTGTGCCTTCCTAGTTCAAGTTTCATATGGTTTGGTGCACCACTAGTGATTTTATAGGTGACAGTGTGTTGTCTGTATTCTAGTAACTTGGAAGGTTGGTCTACTGATGATCTAATGACTTGCGCCAACAAGAAATTTCCTAAATCCATGCAAAGAAGTTATGAGAAGCGTACTTAAGACTCATAGTGTTCCCAATGAGAACTACAAGTTGGTATTTGATCTTCTCTTGTATAAAAATGAGCCTGGAATTGATATTTTGGGTATTAAGTGTTTGGGCCAACACAAAATGATCTAATATAGTAAAAGGAGTGTAGAGAAATGTTTAACAAGCCTTATAATTATCATGGAGTGATACGCATAAGGTTGTTTGGTCTCCCCAGTACTACCTTGGGTTTGGAGTTGATGCATGGAATGATATATGTTTGTCGGGTCAACTTGACATGTTGAGATGCTTGTGCCAAGTGTTTGGAAGTATGCGCTAGTTTAAAAATGTGTTCTATGGAAAAATAGGTCCTTAATATCTCTTGGCTTGAACCACATGTGATTCCTTCCTACCGCAGATGTTTTTGGAGCTGACTTGTTATGGTCAGTGCATGTCTCATGTTAATTATTTTATCTTGGCTGACAAGGAGAAACTTTTTGAAGCTTGTTGAGGATATGTTAGGAAAAGGTGTGTTGTCCACCTTGCATAATTTTATAATGTAATATTTATTTATTTATTATGTGGTGCACCTAGGGAATCTAAGGGTGTGTGCATCACATGGGTCTAGCATTCTTGGGGCCACTTTATGTGTTGTATGTTACATTGAGACATAAGTTGTAAAAATGTATTTATTTAATATTGGGGAAAGTAATTTAAATAAAGTACCCAATATTTAATGTGGGGTTAATGGTTTTGTAAGCTCGTGGTATTAGTCACATGATTTTATACAATACCACTTGGTGGTTTTATGGGAGCTTGTTTCTATAAAAGTAACCACATGGGTAGTTGTTCAAGGTTGGATAGTTGGCTATTTTGGCTAAGGAGTTGAGGTTAGCTCTTGTTAGCATTTGTGAGGGTTGAAGCATGGCATGGGATGTGTGGCTACATGCTTGTTCACATGGATTGCTTGGATAGGGCTTGATGCTTTAAAGGTGTTCATGGAGGACTCTGAAGATGTATTGTAATCTTTATTGTTAAATAATACATAAGTGATGGATGCTTTTGGAGGCTAATTTTTTCCCTCTAGAAGGTTTTCCTAGGGTATATCATGTGTCATCTTTGATGGTATGTTGTCTATTATTTTGCATATAGATTTTGAATACTTGTATGCATAGATTTCTCTATTTGGGTTATGTGGAAATTATCTTGGGTGGATGCATATTTCCTTTCATTTGGTATCAGAGCCCTAGTTGTGGTTTGTATAACCCTTGTTGGATTAGATCTAATGCATAGTTGAATCTATGGCTTGCATGGAAAGAATGAAGGCTTTGCAAGATATGAGGGTTTGTGCAGGTATTTTTTGCAAATTTGGGGTTTTGGGGTTACATATTTGTGGTTATTTTTTACAAATCTGGGGTTATGAGTCTTTGTTTGAAAAAGGGTTTTTTATGGGTGTTCATCATGAGGGTTTTGTAGGGGAAATGTTGCAGATGACCCCTTGGGACAAAATTGACCTCACTATTGGATCCAGGAGGCCCGAGACATGAAAATTGACATAAAATTCGACCTATTTTGGTTATTGAGAAAAAATGCAAAAAAAAATTGCCCCTTGCCCATGTCGTATGGTCGTCAATGTGTCTATAGGTCGAAAAAATAAAAAATAAAATTTATGTGGTATTAAAAAGGTCCTGCAATTTATTTATTTTTTAATTGTTAAAACCCGAAATTTTATTTTTTTAAATCATTTAAGTTTTAAAAATATATATATGTGCAAACCCCATAGCCCTCGCCCCTGCCATACCATTGGCAGGTTGTACTGCCAGCAGTACAATCAGCTAGGGTTGGTTGCCGGCAGGTCAGACCCACCCCATACGAGGTTAAAAAATTTAAAGCCTACCAACCTTTAAAATAAAACTTTATTTAAATTTTCAGCCGCCTTTTTTAAATTTTATTTATCGCCCATTCAATTTTTTAAATGCCACCCTTGTTTTATTAAATATGAAAAATAAAATCGAATTGCATAATTTAGGCGAGTTTAGGTGGCGCCGCCACCACCAAGGGGGGTTATTTTTGTACCTATTACCATAATTGAGCAACTTTTTTTTAGGGGGCATAACTTTTGCCTAGGGTGTCCGTTTTTCGACTTCTTGAACTCATTGGAAAGGTGATTCTGAGCAATACATAGTGGTATGATTGGTTTTTCTAGATTTTTTTGTTTTGATAGTGAAATTCTTGCTAGAAGTTAGATGTTCCCTTTTGATTTGGAGAGGTCATAACTAGTGCATACAAAGTCGTATTTTGGACTTCGAATAGTCGACGGAAAGCTTGTTCAAAGTACTACACAGTGAATCAGATTTGGAATTGTTTTGGCATGGTTTATTTGTTGTTATTTCCATCTGATCTATTTATGGGTTACTTTGACTATGGTGATGTTTTGAGCTTATGTATGATTGGATCTTAGTGATTTGATGTCGGATTCATTGTATACTCATGTACATCTCTAATTATTCTCATTTGACATGGTTATCAATATATTGTTGGATTTGTATATTGCATTGTTGTATCTACAAGTTGTACAATGTTGTAGGTGGTCTCTACTTACAGGTTGCATTTATGACTTGGAAATGGGCTATTTATGCCGATAGATACTTCAATATTGATGCATATTCAATTTGGTGGCTTGGTTTAGTCACGTGTTTTTCTAGTTTGGTTGTCATGTTGAGGAGGGGGGATGGTATTACCAGGTGCAGTCATGATGTGAGACCTATGTAGTTGACTATGTTATGTAGACATGTGAGACATGGTTGGATTGTATTGTTGGTACATTTGGTGGTGATCATGGTGTCATGGATGTTCCTTGTGATTTAGGGACTTTGGCATGACATGATTGGTTATGCAAGTGCATAGTTGGTGGTTTTGGTTTGGTTCTTGATTTGATTTGTGGCGATGTATCTTCTTGTCTTGAGGATCATGGTTATGATTGATCTTCATGGAGGATATTTTTATCATGATGTCATGGATATCTTGGTTACACGATTTAGTGGGAGCTTGTGACAGTGATGGTTTGGTGGTGTTGTATCTTCTTGGTTTGGAGATCATGGTTTGTACTCTTCCCTTTGGGAGCTCATGGTGTTGAGTTCTTTGATTGCGTTGGGGACATGGAGGATCTTCATTTAGAGTATGGTTATCATGTTTCCATGGAGAGCTCGGTATCATGGTTCAATGGCATTTTTTGGCTATGATGTGGATTCATCATTTGATGGTGGATGATCTTTTGTAGTGTTTGTTGGTGTCATGGATGGACTCTTGGATTCTACTTCTATGCAGTGAGGGTTCATTGGCATCTTTGGTTTCATTGATAGGGGATGGTTTTCTTCATGAGGTTTGTGGATGTTGACATCTTGGTTAGCCATGGAGGACTTTATATTTTTCGGTTGAGGTGTCATGATTTTTTATTTTACATGTGATCGTTGTTACGATAGGATGGTTTTGTGTTATGTCATGATTTACTCTTGATTCTGGATTAGATTTTTGGCATGATACATGTGCATTATATGTTTATTGGATCTTATGATCTTATTTTGAGGTGTGAGATCATGATTTCATGGCGTGTTCCTAATTCTGCAGTTGGGATATGACTTTGATCTTGGTTGGTTCTCTTGGTATTTGGTTCATTGAGCATTTACTTGATTACTTCATGATGGTGCTCTATTGCATTTATATTTTGGCATGGATTGATTGGTTACAGGTACTCATGGATACTTGGAGACATAGGTGAGGCTAGGAGATCTCTAGAGATTAGAGACGTGTTGAGACGGTTACTCATTGATGAGGTTTCAACTGGAAGTCTGAGGATCCTACACCTTGGTTGGGCATGAGTTCAACATGGACCTATGAGGATATTTTTCTTAGATGAGTCATGATGACTTGGTCATCTTGGAGGAGCATTCTCATTCCCAACTCTTGGTCTACTCATTTGTTTATCATTTGAGAGGTATTTCCCATTGTTACTTTTAGATGCATTATGTTTTATACTTTATCTTCTCATGCATATGGATCTTGAGCCATAGTTATTTGGTTCTTGAGGGTTCATTTGAGGGATGTTGGCATGTTTATCTCCTTATGCAATGTTGTGATATTATTCATTGATCTTTAGTAACTAAGAAGATGTCATCTCCAACAATGTCTCAGAAATCTTGAAAAAAGTTAGGGGGAAACCATCCAGGCTAGGGGATTTAAATTCCCCCATACTAAAAGTTGCAATCCTTACTTCCTCTTGAGTTACAGGCCTTAAAATGAGAGCATTTTCATTCTCTGTTAAATCAACTAGGGTGTTGTCCAACAATTGTTCTTCTAATGCAATATGATGGTTAATATTAGATTCCATCATTGAGTGTTGAAAATACTCTAAGGCTATTTTCCCAATATGTTCATTTGTAGTACCCTCCACCCCATTGTCATCTATAAGTATGAAAATGAGGTTCCTTTTCTTGAGATTTAGGTTAGAAACGTGGAAGAAAGCAGTTACGATCACCTTCTTGTAGCCATTGGACTCTAGATTTCTATTTCTAGAATATCTCTTCCTTTTTTATAATTTTAGCCTAGCCAAGATGAATCTCCTTCTCAATCTAGCATGTCACCTCATTCACATCACCTCCAACCATTTTTTCTTGAATATCCTTTAGATTAGTACTACAATATTACTCTTAAGGTGGAAAACAACCTTGAATACTCTCTTATTCCATCCTTTCACTTTATTTTTGATATATTTGAGTTTCTAACTCACTCTAAACATAGAAAAACCCTGAATAGGAATGTTTCACCAGCTATATATAATATTTGAAACTAGGATGAGTGGACCACATGATCTTGCACCTGACGAGAAAGAGCTCAGAGGTGGTAGAATCTTCTCAACCCAAAATGAGAGAGTTATGCTCAAACATAATTCTCAATATAGCTAGGAGGTTGAGATCATTAATAAATTCCCAGCTAGGGGAGATAAAAAACCTATCCAATCTAACCTAGATAAGGTATCCACCATATGTTTGGTCAGTCCAAGTGAAGATTTGTTCATGAAGATCTATGCCCATGAGACTAGTGTAGTTCAGCAGCTTTGCCAAATCAGCCATATTGTCAATGTATTCCATTAGACCCCCAAGTTTTTCAAAGGTAAAAAGAGGGGAGTTGAAGTCCCCAACAAGCATCCAATGAGCCTCCTTATTGCACATAACCGTCATGGCTAGATCGAGCCATAGAGGTTTTTTGGTATTTTGCATGTTGGGGGAATAAATATTTAAGATATTCAAGGAAAAACCAGTAGCAGAGAACTCAATACCCAAACAATGCCTAGAATGGTAAAATAAGGAGCCACTTAGCTTATTTGAATTCCACATAGTAACTAGGCCACTTGAAGCACCAACAACATCACTGATAAGGAATTGAGTAGAGGGCCACACATTATTTGCAATAGCTTCAAATTTGTTTTTATTTGTCTTGACTTGTATTAGTAGGATGCCAATATTATTCTCTAAAATGCAATTTTGTAGAACTACTTTTTTTGTGAGGGCTGTTAAGACCTCTAATATTCCACGAAAGAATCTTCACTTTCTATTCTTCTTAGAGGAAAACTCCAATATTTTTTGTCTACCAATATTTTTTTTGTTTCTCTTTACCTTGTCTATCTTTGAAAGGGTCTACCCGCTTTGGTTTCTACACCTACATTTGCCTTCTTATTATTTCCTTTTTATTACTAGTTCGATGAAATATTATCTATCTGAATACTTTTCTTTGCCTCTGTAGAAATAGGTAGACTGACCATTGTTGTATCCATCAACTTTTCACATCGTGGGAGAGGGGTCTGCATGAGGGTTTGACTATTGGGGGAGTCACATGATATTTCCCCTTCTTACTTATCATTCACTACATAGGGTGTAGCCTCTTTCATTTTATTCTTTGACAATACATTCTTCTATTGTACATCTTCTATCATAATGATTTCCTTCAAAGAAGAAGAAAAATTTGTTAGAGGAGTATTATGGTTTGATTCTCGATTCCCAAATTTAGGAGGGGTTGTGAGGATATTCAGAATATCCTCCTTGAATGGATATCTCTTTGAGGAGTCACTTGGTAACACTATAAGCTCTTTGAGCTTTTGGTTATTCTTTATCAATACTTTCAAATCAGAAATTAGGTGACCAATTTTGGAGAATTTTTGACAGAATATAGTAGCATATTAGATGAGACCGTTTCTTGAACTTGGAGTTCAAAATGATGAAATTTGGGTCTTATGGATGTCAATATTCACATAGAAGCAGGTGAATACTAACCTGGATTTATTTTTTGTTATGATGTATTTCGTGATGAAATGCCCTAAGGAGTTGTTGATCCATTGAAACACCATCTCATCCCATAACTCAAGTGGTAGATCAGGCAATCTGACCCACATGGGAGTTGTTTTGTTCAAATTTGCAGCAGGGTCAAAACCTGGCTTCTACCTACATAGAGATAAGTTATACTTGTCATATAACTATGGGCCCAAAGAGAGGATCAATAGAAGATCATCCTTGGATGTGAACTTGAAGAGGAATAGTGCCCCACCATGGCAGCCACATCAAAACTTCCCTTCAAATGTCATTTGGAAACAAACCAATGTCGGACCATGCTAATAGAGGGACATAAGGAATTTTTTTCTAACTGGTACATTCTCCATTGAAGAAACTATTCTTTCAACATTGGAGTTCGTAGAGTTATTTATGTTCCAATATTAGACTCAATGGACATGGGCAAACAATTTCCCCCCAAAAATCACCTCAATTTTCTCCAATGAGAACACTTTTCCAGACCTTGGGATCTGGAGCAATAGACTTCACGACCACTACACCATTCTATTGAGAGTCAGTGAAGAGAGAGTCCCCCAATATTGGGGATCCAGCATGTGCCAAATGTACTCTTGAAGCAATCAGGGACAAGGGGGACTGTGAGGGTCCCCATGATAGGCGGCCACCATGCATAGAGTTGGGTTTAAAAATTGCAGAGCAGGAAAAAATATTAATATTTTTTATACAAATGCCACCTTCATTTTATTTTCTAGGGGAAAATATAAGAAAATATTGTGCTACAACTTATTTTAATATTTCTAATTTATTTGATATGAAATTGTATTAAATTGCCTAATTTTATTATTTTACTTCCACATGGTAAGAGAAAAAACTTAGGGAAAGTAAAAAGGTACTAAAAGGCCCAATGATAACTCAATCTAGACACACTACTACTGGTATTAAAAAAAATAGGAATTGGCTAGATATAAGACAAAGTTGTAAGTAGATACATTCATGTGCACGTTTGGGGCTTCAAAACATGTATTGTCAAGCAATGCACAAATTTCTCTAATTTTATTTAGTGAAGTAATATTTAAAGTTGTGTACAAAAATATAAAAAAGTGAGTGCATAAAAAAATATAGATTCCACCAATTGGTAATTATATATTTTCAATCTAGTTACATGGTCATGATACTCAAAACCTATACACTTCTCTTAAGGATTTCTTTTTCAAAATTGTGCAATGAAAAGAATTTCCTTAATAAGAGCCCCTTCAAGAACATGTGGAAGAGCACTTATTATAGCACTATTTTTTGGTTTAATTCTCATAATATAGTCTATGGTTTGTTATGTATGCATCATGTATGGATCTTTTAAGTTGAGATTTAATAGCTTTTAGTCATCTATCTATGTGGATTATGTTCCAACTTAGATGGACAAAAGGGTTAGATTGATGAAATTAGAATTTTTCTTTTCATTAGGTCATATTATAATAATTGCTAAGATGAATCTAATTAGTAAAAAATATTTAACTATTGATCAAGGCCACCTAATTATTTGTTACTTTTTCATTAAATTGTATTCAATGAATATTTGTATTTAAAACTTTAGAGAAATAAATATTTGTATTAGCATTCTTGTTACAAGAATAATAAAAACCATAAAATAAGTGTACCTTTGATATATACCTTAAAATTCTCTTTGCTATCTTCTAGTGATCCACATAAGGATCTTTCATAAATCTAGATTTGGTACCTACAACATAAGTAATATTTGGTTTAAATGTAGTTAGGTAAATCAAACCTCTTTCTGAATTCTTTATAAGGTAGGATTGGTCTTTTCACGTGATGGTTTATAGTCCAATTTAATGACTACTTAAATAGGTATAGTATATGGTTTATAATCCATTATAGTAAAATTTTAATAAAAATCATGTGTAGACCTTCCTTGAGATGTCACAATAGAATATCAAAATTGAAATAGTCATTCTCAAGAAATGATGAAGAAGACGTAGATCAATAATCTCAAATGATTGTTTTAGTTCAAGTTTATAATAGCAAATTAGGTACAATTAAGACCACCTATAATGAGAAAATCATCTACATATAACATGATTATAGTATGTGCATACATATGATTTCCACAATACGTAGTAATCAAATCATTTTTAATTTTAATATATAAAATCATTCTCAAAATAACACAAAGAGAATTTGACGGATTTAAAAAATCTTGTTATATTAACATACCAAGATCTAGGAGCACATTTTAGATCAAACACACATTTTCTTCATTTAGAAAATATGTATCTACATTTAGTTATTCAAAACCTTTGGGTTAAGATGTATAGATTTCTTCTTGGAAATCATCATTCAAAAATGAATTTTCGCATCCATGTAGTGAATCTTGTAGTCATTTTGGATGGTTGAGAAAATAATAATCCTTATAATGCTCATATTTCATATTGAAGAAAATGTTTCTTTGAATAAATAAAACCATGTCATTGAGTGAAGCATTTAGTGACCAACCTTTTCATTTTTATTTGTTTATTTCACCATTGGAGTTGTATTTAACTTTATATAGCTAACGAAAATCAACAAATTTTACTTTTAAAAGTGGATGTATAATATTTAAAGTATTCTATTTAATTAGAGCATCAAAACTTGATTGTATTACACCCCTCCACTTCTTATCTCTACTAGTTTTTTTTTCAAAATATTTAGGTTTTCTTTCATAAAAAATAACTAGATCATGATATGTATGCTAACTATTGGTCATTTTAGATGAAAATGGTTTCCCTGTATAGTCTTGTCTTCTTGCTAACTCTTGCCAAATCTTGATAATTTTAGATAAATATGTGTACTATCTCTTATGCTTATCACTCATAAAATTAGAATTAGAGTTACTTAGAGGTTCCTCCCTCTTTAATTCATCAAATTAAATTTCATTATTTTTATATTTCATTTAAATAAATATTTGTAAAATGATATAAAACATCTCTAAATCATGAAAATATGTTAGGAAAAGAATAAGATATAGTATACATATTTTCTAATAAACTATTGAAATAGTACCCAAAAAAAATAAAGCATTTAGAGTATTTATAACCATTTTACCTTAATAACTACCATTCTTATCTACAACCATTTTTAAGTAGTCTTTGTAAAATAAGAAAGGTATAGTAATTTTATATTAATAATATTGCATACAAGATTAATATGATCATATCAACAATGGAGATATTATCTTATGATATCCCAGATATTGAATATTTGACTTTTGACTTGGTAGCTTAATGCTTACTAATATTTTAAGAATATAGATATTTGTGCAAATCCTACACCACCCCAAATTATCCCACATACACTTAATTTTAAAGTAGATGCTTCAAAAAAAAAATTTAAGGATATGACATGGTGTAGTGCACCAACAATCTAGGTGTAAGAAACTAAATAATCATTTCCACTCTTTACTTGTAATATACTTTTGCACAATCATTGCTAGAGGTGATAGAAGCCTATTAGTCAAGTACACTTTATAATTTTTCATAGACATGGAAATCTTGTAGATCTATTTAGAATACATTGATTATTATATATCTTTAAAAAGAACAAAACTAAATAATAAATGAGATGCATTTTTCACTGGATCACATTTACCTTAAAAAAGTAGGTACTTATTTTAATAATAGGTAGATAACTTTTTCAACAAATTATTTCTTAATAGTAGAATCCACTTAAGTAGAGATACACATGGTGAGAATTACTAACCACTATGTCCACTTGGATGTAGAATTATCAAAACAATTATATCATGGAAGCAACATATCTATAAGCTATCAACCATCCACTTATGAATATTTTTATGATTAGGTATTTTCCATGTTATTAATAAATTAGCTAGGTAGAGCCAAAGTGACTCAATTATTAAAAAGTCTCTTTTAAAATATTTGTGTTGGTTAAATAAATAAATAAATAAGTAGAAAAGGAAGTCTAATGGTTGTGATGGATAGTGATTCGAGTTTAAAACCTATTGTAACTTTTTTAAATGACATCACACAATTACATGTCAATTAAATCACACCGCATAACATGCAAGAAAACAACTATTTTTGTTAGTCACATTTCACTCTACATTTTGAGCATTGGAGGGATTTCTCAAAAAAAATCATTAAGTAAATTAAATTTTCATGCATGTAAGGTGTAGATTCATTTAAGGAGCTTTTTTTTTACATGTACACTATATTGTAGAATATGTTTATATTTGAAATTTAAGATAATTATTTTTCTAAATAACACTCATTCTCATGTTATACATAAAACTAAAATAAATATCATGGCTTAATTTAAGCAACCATATTTCAAGTCTTGTGTTGTTGTTTGAAAGACTTTTAAATTGACACTATATTTGGATGGTCAATAAATTCAACTTTACAAAACAAGTGATTAAATTAGGAAAGTTATTAGAAAATTCTTCTTAAAATTCTAAACCCCTAGACTTCTTTTATAGGTTATGAGAATTTAGAGATTTAAAGCTTCTAATCTCTTTTTAGGGTTTTTGAATAAGCATCAACAAATCATATATTTTAGAGTCAAAAGAATGTCATTTTTCTTGTAGCAAGGATGAAATTAATTAAATTATTCTTTTAATTTAATTCAAGTGTTATATTTGGAAACACAAGTGAACAACATGAGACATGTTTGGTTTGAAAAAAGAAAACGTTAACCCCAATAACTTAAATTTGACTTGACTCAAACTTAATTGGTGCACCTTTTCCCATTCTTTTTAAAGTTTTAATTCAGTACCTAACATTATAAGTTGGAGGCAACATAGGATTGAGGCACAACCAAACAACTAGGGGTTAAACCCTAAAAAATGTTTTATTTTATGTATCACATCTTTTATTGTAGTCAAATTAAAGGAGAGAAATTTGGAAATGCATATGATTGATTATAGTCATGTTTAATAGCTATGATTGATAGCCATGGGCTTTGGCTTGGTCAAATATCAACTATAATATTAAAGTCATTTGCATTGCTAATTGTTTCTATGAAATGTTAATCTTGTTCATATTAATAATTGTGACCATACTTGTATACTTGTATATATTAAACTATTTTAGCCAAGGTTGACAACCAATAACATTCTTTGCAGTGTGAGTGTGCGTGTGTGTGCGTGTGTGCATGTGCGTGTGTGTGTGTGCATGTGTGTGTGCGTGTGTGTGTGTGTGTGCGTGTGCATGGATTTCCATGGAATGTTGTGCGTGTGCGTGTGTGTGTGTGTGTGTGTGTGTGCTTGTGCGTGTGTGTGGATTTGCATGGAATGTAATACATACAAGATATTTTTATCTATATACACTATATTTCATGGAACCCAAATTAGGACATACAAAATATTTTCAAACTAATTTTGAATATAAGTTTTTTGACATATTTTATAAAACTAAACCTTTATTATATGAAAATAACTTTCATAAAATTTCTTACAAAGAAATCACAATAGAGGGAGAAATTTATTTGTAAGAAAACTTAATTGGGTTATTTAACAAAGGGTTAAAAAAATCGCTAGGGTTTCATGGTTTCATATTCTGCAATATGGCGGTTTGTCAGGTGAGAGTGCCTAGGTCTACTAGCTAAGTGGGTTGGTATATTGGGTGAGTCGAATCCAAGTGAAATAGTCCAATCCAAACTACTTTTGGGAAAAATGGCTAAGTCCCTTTTATTTTTTTATTTTTATGGTTTTGGACGAAACATATTTGAGCAAATAGGTTTCAACCAAAACCAACTCAACCGAAAATACATTGTCCATGTATGTACCAGGTGGTTTCAACAAAACTGTGTCACTCAAATACACTTTTCCCACAACTTCCTTGCTAAAACCAATTGTATTGATTGAAAGTGCGACATGGGTAACTTGGATTATTACACTCAAACATTCAATTTTACATCTTATATACATTAAATTGTGGTAAATATTTGTCCTATTTTTACTAATCAAAATTAACCTTTGATTGTTGAACTGAATGATGTTTAAGAATAGCCCTTGACATGTAATTACTAGTTTTAAAATTTTAAGTGATTTTATCATAATAATTAATATAAAAGTGGCTAATAATCTAATAACATTGTCACAAGAACCACCTATATTGATCACTTCATATCTCAATAATGACCCAATAACATGTTATGCACAATATTAAGTATAGCTTGCTATGTATCATAATCGCATTAACCTTTGGCTCTAAAAGTGAGCCAAACACGATACACTTTGCTTCACACTTGATGCCTCAACACCAAATTTAAAGCAAAATGGATATAGATCATTATTTCCACCCACAGTTTAAGCAAGTCTAAGAACTTTATTATTACTTTGTAATGGGCTAATTGAATGCATAATTATGGGATAAGAGAATCATTTAGCCAAGTCATTACAATATAAACCATTGAATGCAATATAAACATTGGCCATTATATTCCTTGAGCCATGTGTTAACATTGAGCTTAAAAATTAATATTATACTTTATACAAGTTGCCTCATGCATTAAGGTTTTTGTTGCAGGATTTGATTTGATTTTGTTATATTTTTTTTTTTTTTTTTTTATTTTTTGTCTCATTTCTATATAAAATGTATTTATCTATGATCTATTTAGATTATTAAATAAAGAGAATTAAATTTAACAATTTTGAACTTTTATTAAAAAACAAATCGAGAAAATGAAAAAATTCATTAAATTTAAAAATAAAAGTTACACTATTTATTGTCTTATATTCTATTATATTCTTATCATGCAGATCCACGACATTTACACCTACACGATCAACCAATAATATGAACCGACAGTTGGTGGTCAACTTAATTAGCACATAGGGTAAGGAACCGACAGTTCGTGGTCAAATCACAAATACGACAAAGAGCACGTAGACTAAGGCACGATCCAACGGCCAGCGATAGATGAAGAAGATTGATTATAAGAGGACATAGAGATCGACCAAAGTAGTAGGTTTGTAGTTTACCAATGTGCGATAGAGAAGTCAGTTGAGTTGTGCACGGCAAGGTATGAACGATCACTAACCCATTAGAAAATAGAGTGCAAAGCCGAGGTAAAGGATAGAGACTCAGGGTCCAATAAAGATTTATAGTTTCAAAACACATTTAAATGGACGAAGTTATTGTTCTATGAACAATGTCCAGCAGATCTTCGAGATCGACGGTGTGCAGTGTTTAAGGGGCGTGTAAGGCGATTAAACGAATCTTAATCGTTCATCATTTTTCGTCATTTTTTCTGCTGTTTTCCACCATTTTTTTCTGCTTTCTCCGTCACTCCACCAAACTCTTCCTCGTTGTATTGACCTTTCACTTCTCCAATTTGGCGAGTTGTAGCCTGAAAATAAGGTTTTGACGAGGGTTTTAGAGTATGTTTATTAAAATGAAAATTACAGCCAGGATCCTAATAATGAACACATTTTAATAATGAACACATTTAGGTTCACATTAGGCATCCTTTATTCTACGTAGTTAAGTATATATTAGCATAATTAATATATAATATATATTTTATATAATAAAAAAAAAATTATAAATAATATAATTATACTTATTATTGTTATATATTATATTTTCTAATAAAACTATTAAATACATATATAAAATGATTATAATTAATAATTAATAATTACTATAGTTTTATATAGTACAAAAATTTAACATATGAATATAATACAAAATATAATTAATATATAATATATATTTTATATAATACAAATTGAAGTATATTTAATATAATTATATGTATTATTATATATAATAGTATATATAAGTTATACTATTATTATATATCCCTCCATATCTTTCTATCTCTCTCTATCTCTACTTTTCTTTCGTTTTCTCTTCCCATATATCTCTATCTCTCTTTACTTCTCTCTCCCTCTCTTTATCTCCCCTCATTTCTCTCTCCCTCTATCTATCTTTATGTATCTATCTCTAATTCTCTCTCTTTGTCTATTTCTTTGTCTCTCTCTCTCCCTCTCCTCTCTCTATATCTCCTTATATATCTATCTCTCTATCACTTTATCTCACCAGTTGTATCTCTCTCTCTCTCCCTCTCCCTCTTCCTCTATATCTCTTTATCTCGTCTTCTTTGTATCTCCCTCTCTATCTCTTTGAGCTCTCTCCCTCTCTCCCCCATCTTCTCTCTCCCTCTCTACGTATCTCTCTCCCTCTCTCCCCCTTCTTGTTTCTCTCCCTCTTCTACCTATCTCTTTCCCTCTCCCCCTCTTATCTCTCTTCCTCCTCAACCTATCTCTCTCCCTCTCTCCCCCTCTTCTCTATCTCCCCCTTCTCTACCTATCTCTCTCCCTCTCTCTATCTCCCCCCTCTCTCTATCTCTCTTAATCTCTTCCTCCCTCGCTCCCTCCCTATCCCCTATCTATCTCTCTATCTCTACCTCTTTCTCCCTTTCTCTTCCCATATATCTCTATCTCTCCCTACTTCTCTCTCCCTCTCTTTATCTCCCCTGTTTCTCTCTCCCTCTATTTATCTGTCTTTTATTCTCTTTGTTTGTATATCTCTTTGTCTCTCTCTCCCTCTCTACGTATTTCTCGGAGCCCTCTCTCCCCCCTCTTCTTTTTCTCCCTCTTCTACCTATGATTCTCCCTCTCTCCTCTTCTCTTTATTCCTCAACTTATATCTCTCCCTTTCTCTCCCTCCCTCTCTCTATCTCCCCCCCCTCTATCTCCCCATCCCTCCCTCCCTATCACCTCTATATCTCTATCTCTACCTCTCTCTCCCTTCTCTTCCCATATATCTTTATCTCTCTTTCTCTTCCATATATCTCTATCTCTCCCTACTTCTCTCTCCCTCTCTCCATCTCTATTTATCTCTCTAATTCACTTTGTCTATCTCTTTTTCTCTCTCTCCCTCTCCTCCTCTCTCTATATCTCTGTATATCTCTAGATCTCTCTATCTCTATCTCACCATCTATATCTCTCTCTCCCTCTCCCTCTCCTATATCTCTCTATATATTTGTCCTCCCTCTTCCTCTCTCGCTCTATCTCCATCTCTACCTCTATCCTCTCTCCCCCTTTATCTCTAGACATGTCTCCCTCTCTCTATCCATCCATCTCTCTCTCTCTCTCCCCCCTCCCTCTTCCTAGACCCATATATATATATATATATATATATATATATATATATATATATATATATATATATATATATATATATATATATATATATATATATATCTTTGCCTCGAGCTATCTCTATCTCACCATATTTCTTCTCCCATATCTCCCTCTATCTCTATCTATCTATATCTACATCTCTCTATATATCACTTCCTATCTCTATTTCTATCTTTCTATCTCTCCATCATTCTCTCCCTCTCTCTCCCTCTCTATATATTTATATATTTTGTATCTATTTATCCCTCTCTCCTCTCTCTTTCTCTCCCTCCCCTTCTCTCTCAATATCCCTCTCCTTCTCCATCTCCATCTCCATCTCTATCTTTATCTTCCTCTCTATCTCTATCTCCTTACCCCTCTCTCTCTCTCATTCTTCCCCCCTCTATCTCTCCCTCTTTCTATCCATATCTCTCCCTCTCTTTGTCACTCCCTCATTATTGCAAACATAACATGAATCTATTGGTAATGGAGCCTAATTATATTCCTGATTCAGAGGTTTTATTTCAATCATGTTTGGATCCTTGTAAGTGGATGCATAGTTGATTTGAAGCTATAACTTTTCCATTCAGACCTTTGTTGCATAACCAACATCATTTGTTGAATGGCCTACCAATTGACCAAAATTAGTAATTAGTAAATTTAAGCAAAAAATAGACCAAAATTTATCCTAATTGACCTTCCATGCTTCTTCAGCGTACCCATTGCATACTAAGGTGTGATTGCTAGTTTTTATATGAATTGAATATATATAGAGTAGTTTTGGTGATTATGTCTTGTAGAGCAACTAAATCCATGATGATTGACATATCAATAGAGATCTTCCAAGATTATCATGTATGTTTTTGTTCCAATAGTCTTCTACATGTCTTCCAAATCTTCCACTCTAACTCCTCTTTAATCCTAGCAAATGAGTTGAAGGACCTAAGAGGCACCTAGGCAATCTAGGATCCTCTTAGAATCATATGCTCTCCCCATTTCCCACACTCCATTGTATTCCTTTTCTTTGCAACCATTTAGATTTAATCTATGTGATTTTACAAATCTAAGGCTATATTGCAACTATTATCTTTTATTAAAAAATTGGATATTCTTCAAGGGGAAAGGTTTGGGAAACTTGAAGTAGTTTTTGTCTCTCTTGCTAGCTTTAAGATGTGTATACGTGTTTTAAATTTCTTTTGACAATTTTTAGAAAAAACAAAGGTATAGGGATTTAGACTTTAAGGCACAAGGACTTTGGCATTCATTACCTTTATTCATGAACTAAATAATTTAAGATGTAAATGTTAATACTTTTTTTTTAAAGTGGACTCTATTAGCAATCATTCCAAATCTTGCAAATTTAACAAGAATTTTGTTAATAACTTAACTAAACTATTTACACTAACTAAATTGAATACTAATTTTGAAATATATTCCAATAATAAAGAATAATCACTATATAACCCCTTTACAACCCATGTTCCAATACACAATTTCATAATATTTCTAAATTCGTCATTTTCACTAACCTTTGTATTTCTATGATCCTTTGTATTCACCTTCTTGTGAAGGTTTTATTTATATAGTCACAATCTCATATAACCATAGAGCTTGATGCAACACATTAAAACAAGAGGCAACATAGAGCACCCCTATTCCTTGGCATTACCAAACAAGTATACTAGTTTTCCTCTACGATGAAACCATAGCTAAGGAGAAATTGTTTATATGCATATCAGATATTTCAATGAAGGCTAATCTTGGAAAGAAGTGTAAGTAAGCATAAACCATCTATATAAACATTCCATATTTCCATGGAGGTCAAAATTGAAGAAGCCATTGCTAAACACAGGCTCTCTATTTACATATTAAAATATTAATTAAACACAAATTTAATTCTACATATGCATTGTAGATAGTGCTTTGGACCATTTTATTGTTGCCATTAAAGACCATCTAAAGTATGCAAGCATTGAATGGAAAATGCATGGGTTCAAACTCTGTGTAACACACTTGTATACAGTCATTGAGACACAACAACTATTCCTCTTTTTGTACTCTACTTCCCAAATGGAATGGGGAAGCTTAAGAATTTATCTCAATACTAACCCAATAACCAGAATCAATAAAAGCCCAAAAGAACAATTGAATTGTATTATAACATAGGTGCATCTACATGAATTTATCTCTTATAGAGAAGCATTTTACATGCTTAAACATACTAAGAAGTGCCTTAATCTTAGAGACGGATCATAAACCTTTATTTCTGCTCCAAATTAGAAACTAACCTAACAAAAAAGCACAAACATACTAGTACCATTATGAAGCCATCAAATATTATGAGGATATTAAAGCTCCCTACCCTTCAGGAGCAGGTACAGTAGCATTCTTGTTTGGAGAACCCGATTGCTCTGTCTTCTTCTTTTTGGCTCTCATAAAGCAAAAGCAAGAGCAACAAGTTTACTAGAACAAGAACTTCATGATTATGAATCACCCAAACCCCTTTCCAACCCTATCTAAAGTCATATGGATTTTTAGCAAATAATATATTTTTCTTCTATGAAGCAGTACCTACAAGTCACCTTGTCTTGTCCTCTTTGTGCATTGGACCTCCTCCTCTTCTCAGTGTCAAGTTCATTGTCCAATCTACAAATGTAACTACAACAAGAAAAAAGGAAAAAAATCCTACACCACCCCAAATTATCCCACATACACTTAATTTTAAAGTAGATGCTTCAAAAAAAAAATTTAAGGATATGACATGGTGTAGTGCAACAACAATCTAGGTGTAAGAAACTAAATAACCATTTCCACTCTTTACTTGTAACATATTTTTACACAATCAATGTTAAAGGTGATAGAAGTCTATTAGTCAAGAACACTTTATAATTTTTCATAGACATGGACATCTTGTAGATATAATTAGAATATTGATTATTATAAAACATTAGCTCAAAAAAGACACAAAAATAAATTATAAATGAGATACATTTTTCACTTGATCATATTTACCTAAAAAATGTAGGTACTTATTTTAATAATAGGTAGATAACTTGTTCAACAAATTATTTCTTAATAGTAGAATCCACTCAAGTAGAGATATACATGGTGAAAATTACTAACCATTTTGTCAATTTTATCCATTTGGATGTAGACAAGTATCACAACAATTATTTCATGGAAGCAACATATCTATAAGCTATCAACCATCCACTTATGAATATTTTTTTATAATTAGGTATTTTTCATGTTATTAATAAATTGGCTAGGTAGACCCAAAGTGGTTTTTAAATAGCCCCTTTTAAAATATTTTTGTTGTTTATATAAACAAGAAAAATAGAAATGGAAGTCTAATGGTTGTGATGGATAGTGATACAAGTTTAAAACCCATTGTATTTTTTAAATGACATCACATAATTACATATCAATTAACTCACACCACATAATATGCAAGGAAAAAAAATATTTTTGTTAGTCACATTTCACTCAACATTTTGATCATTGAAGGGATTTTCCAAAAAAAAATCATTAAGTAAAGTAAATTAAATTTTTGTGCATGTAAGGTGTAGATTCATTTCAGGGAGCTTATTTTTACATGTACACTATCTTGTAGAATATGTTTGTACCTGAAATTTAGGATAATTGTTTTTCTAAATTCCACCCCATTCCCATGTTATACATAAAACTAAAATAAATATCATGGCTTAATTTT
Source organism: Sequoia sempervirens (assembly GCA_007258455.2). NCBI lineage: Eukaryota > Viridiplantae > Streptophyta > Pinopsida > Cupressales > Cupressaceae > Sequoia > Sequoia sempervirens. The sequence goes on from VDFB02354007.1 coordinate 103,104, forward strand.
AGTGACCATATTTCAAGTCTTGTGTCATTATTTGAAATGCTTTTAAATTGGTACTATATTTGGATGGTCAATAAATTCAACTTGACAAAACAAGTGATTAAATTAAGAAAGTTATTAAAAATATATTCTTAAAATTTTAAACCCATACTTCGTTTATAGGATATGAGAATTTAGAGGTTTAAAGAAGCTGTTTCTAACCTCTTTTATGGTTTTTGAATAAGCATCAATAAATCATACATTTTAGAGCCAAAAGAATGTCATTTTTATTGTAGTAAGGATGAAATTAATTAAATTATTCTTTTAATTTAATTCAAGTGTTCTATTTGGAAACACAAGTGAACAACATGAGACATGTTTGGTTTGAAAAAAGAAAATGTTAACCTCAATAACTTGAATTTGACTTGACTCAAACTTCATTGGTGCACCTTCTCCCATTCTTTTTAAGGTTTTAATATAGTTCTAACATTATAAGCTGGAGGCAACATAGGTTTGAGGCACAACCAAACAACTAGGGGTTAAACCCTAAAAATGGTTTTATTTTATTTATCATATCTTTTATTGTAGTCAAAATAAAGGAGAGAAGTTTGGAAATGCATATGATTGATAGCCATGAGCTTTGGCTTGGTCAAGTATCAACTATAATATTAAAGTTATTTGCATTGTTAATTGTTTCTATGAAATGTTAATCTTGTCAATATTAATAATTGTGACCATGCTTGCTTGCATATTTGTATATATTAAACTATTTTACCCAAGGTTGACAACCAATAACATTCTTTGCATTATATATAGAAAACATTCTTTGGAAATCATATATATATATATATATATATATATATATATATATATATATATATATATATATATATATATATATATATCCTCTCTCATGGAATGTAATATATATAAGATACTTTTATCTATATGCACTATGTTCACTTAGGAAATCCCAATGAGAGACATGCTTCTACAAAGATAATTTCAAACTCTATTTTTTTTTTTAGAATTTTGTGTGAGATTGATGCAATTATCTATCCTCCTATATGTCAGTGCGGTCTTTTGAGTAAAATTTTCCACGGGGCCAGGTGTTGTACGTACCCTCGATTATAGGAATGTGATTAGAGGGGAGACTAGACCTTGTGACCTCTTGCCTGCAACAAGATGCTTTAGCCAATTGAGCTAGGCCAACCACCCCAATTTCAAACTAATTTTGAATCTAAGGTTTTTGATATATTTTATAAAACTAAACCCTTATTATATGAACATAACTTTCTTAAAATTTCTTACAAAGAAATCATGCAATAGAAGGATAAATTTATTCATACAAAAACCTAATTGGATTATTTAACATAGGGTTTAAAAAAATCATTAGGGTTTCATGGTTTCATATTCTAGCATATGGTGGTTTTTTGGGTGAGAGGGCCTAGGTCTATTAGTTGAGTAGGTTTGTATACTGGGTGAGCCGAATCCGAGTGAAATAGTCCAATTCGAACTACTTTTGGGAAAAATGGCCAAGTACCTTTTATTTTTATTTTTATTTTTATTTTTATTTGTATGGTTTGGGGTGAAACATATTTGAGAAAATAGGTTTCACCCAAAACCAACTCATCTAAATATACATAGTCCATATATGTACCATGTGGTTTCAGCAAAACTGTTCCACTCAAATACATTTTTCCCAAAACTACATTGCTAAAACTAATTTTGTTGGTTGAAAGTGTAACATGGGTAACTTGGACTTTCACACACATTCAATGTTACATCTCATACACATTAAAATGTGGTAAATATTTATCTTATTTTTATTAGTCAAAATTGATCTTTTATGTTGGACTGAAGGATGTTTAAGAATAGTTTGCTATGTATCATCATTGCATTAACTCGGCCTTACAAGTGAGCCAAACACCATACACTTTGCTCCACACCCAATGCCTCAACACCAAATTTAAAGAAAAAAGGATCTAGATCATTGTTTCAATCCATGGTTTAAACAATTTTAAGAGCATTATTATTACTTAATATGGGCTATTTTGAATGCATAATTATGGGATTAAATAGTCATTTAGCCAAGTCATTACAATATAAACCATTGAATGTAATATAAACATTGGCCATTGTATTCCTTGAGCCATGTGTTAACATTAAGCTTAAAAATTATTATTATATTTTGTACAAGTTGCCTCAAGCATTAAGATTCTTGTTGTAGGATTTGATTTCATTTTGTTCGATTTTTTCTGTCTCATTTTTATATAAATTATATTTTAAATTTAACAACTACTTCATGCCAACTTCTATTCAACAAAAACATGATTGAGAGAATGAAAAAATTCATATTATATATATATATATAATTTATTGTATTATATTCTATTCAATCCTTATCATGTAGATTCACAAGGAGATTTACACCTACACGATCAACCAATAATATGACGATACTAAAGGCTCCGGACTAAATAAACAACTCTCACCATAAACTTCCTAATCAGCACATAGACTAAGGAACCGACAGTTGGCCGTCAACTCACAAATACGACAAAGAGCACGTGGACTAAGCCACAATCCAACGGCTGGCGATAGACGAAGCAAGATTGATTATAAGAGGACATAGAGATCGACCAAAGCAGTAGGTTTCTACTTACCAATCAGTTGAATTGTGCACGGCAAGGTATGAACGATCACTCAGGAATTAGAAAATAGAGTGCAAGGCCAAGGTAAAGGATAGAGACTCACGCTCCAATAGAGATTTAGAGTTTCCTTGTATTGCTGCTTGCTTTAGCTTTTGTTGTTATTATTTGGCGATTTATTTTAGTTGTATTCTTGTTGTATTTAGTGTTGTTTTGCACTTTTTTTTTGAGTTGTATTTTTTTTTTTCATTATAATTTTCTCAGCTTTGATCAATACAAAAAAGATTTAGAGTTTCCCACACATTTAAATGTTCAAAGTTATAGTTCATCTATCGTATTTAATTTATAGATCATTTATCTTTTTTAAAAAGATAAAACAGAGAATTGAAAGAATAATAAGAAAACAAAGGAACAACAACAATGCAATAGAAAGAAGTATGTAATTGTTATCAACTAGTTTTTGGAGTCTGCTAGCAGTGTATTATTCTTTGGTGAGAAATTTGGCATGATCAATCAACGAAACCTTCACAAAATCCTCTTCACCAACACTAGTTCTCCTATCTGAATTGTAGACTTGGCCTCAGTTCTCCTAGGAAGGCCATCTTGTATAGTCTCTCATTGTCCTTTTTTTAGAGCATTTTGCAACACATAAAGGTTAGTAGTTGAGTTTAATGGTATGTTTACTAAAATTGACAATTCGGGACTAGTTATTGCTCAAATCCTCCTAGTTCTTTTGTAAGGTGTGAAATTTTGACTCTAAGTTCTCCCAATTTTGAAATACGACAAATATTTTTTTACTTCCTATCGTATATCTTCATCCACATGGGTTTTGGGTTGTTTATTGGTCTGTTTAAAAACACCTTCATCTCCATCTCCTACATTTTCAACCTAGTGTTTTGGAGATAGACAAGGAACCATTTCATTGCATTATTGTGTAGATCAAGACTTTCTTGAGCATCGTTTGCATGAGCTTTTAGTATTTTGTAGTTGGGGAAATCCACATCGTTCACACAAGCTTTTAGTATTTTGTAGTTGGGGAACATCTTTCTAGGAAGAGCTTTCTTTCACATTCGTCTCAAGTGCTTGGTCACATTGCATTTAATAGGGTGGCTAGGGTTAGGAAGAGGACTAACAAAGGGGCCTTCCTCCAAGATAGCTTTCCCTTTATCAACCAATAGCCCAATTTGTGTCCAAAAGGCAAGATAATAGTAGAGATTAGAGTTGGATGTGGCTTGGTAGCGTACAAGTATTTTAACCACAAGAGTTATGCTTATCAATAACCACAACCTTGGGATGTTGTAGGGGATGGGAGTCCACAGCACCTCCCTTAGGAATAGGGGATGAGGGCAAACCAACATTCTTCTTCTCTTTGGGTTGAATCAGTGCAAGTTTGACAATCCTAGGGATGAACGTACCTGGGTGGTTGTTGTAGCTTGCTCATACTTATACATGCAGTATATGAGTCCCTGGTGTAGGGATAGTTGAGAATGCCTGAAAATTACATTTAAAATTGATTCCCCCACTAAACAAAACATAAATAATGGGAAAATCATTTTCTTGTTATCCTTGAGATGATTCAACATAGGGAAATGATAGGAGTAGATGCATTTATACTTATCGTCGAGGGTGAAGTATCTCATTAAAACTTCAACCACCTCTTACCACACCATGAAAAGACCTTCATGTTTAAAGCTATTATGAAATCTTCAGACCTTCTCTCCCTAGCTAAGGAACCAGCACATCCATGTGTTGGTGATATTAGTTTTTGATACACTTCTGAAAACTTATCCCTTTGATTCTAAGCTGCATAGTCATAGAGGTGAGTTCCTATGCAACCTTGAAAAATATACCACACATACACCATCTTGTTCTTCCAAGAATTAGTAAACTCGCAAGATAAAATAGGTTCAAACCCACTAACAACTTCAAGTAAAGGGGTAAGGCCACCTTGCCCAAGGATATTCCAAATGGCGGTGTTGTTATGGAACTTCTCATAAGACAAATGCTCAATCCTTAAGAAGCCACCACCTATGGCTCAATTCTCACCAACAAGCCCATAAATTTTAAAAACTAGTCTCTACCTTTTCTCAAACACTTGATGAGCTAAATCATTCAAATGGGATATTTGAAGTTCCAATTAATTGGTTTTCTCATTTTCCACTAAGTAGTTTGTGTTGATATGATTGGCATGGTACCTTTTATTTAATCTCCTAATGTTGAGTCAAGATAACAAAGAGAGTGACAATAGGGTATTATTTGATTTTGATGGGTTCATTTTTCAGGCTTTGTTTGATATTAAGGGGAAAGGAGCTCTCCAAATGCCACAACAAGTAGTCGCCAATAGTGCCTCCCAAGCTAGCCAAAAGGTCTATAGTCTTATTATCTTCTCTAAATGCATGCAAAATTTTAATAGCTTGGAAAGATTTTAAATCAAATATTTGGTGTTTTCTATAGAGTTCTTATAAGACAATGTGGGACAACTTAGCATTAAGCATGTGTATAATGATTTTATAGTTTCTTGCCAAAGCAAGATTATGAGTAGTAGTTGAGGCTTTGACAAAGTTATTTATTTTTACTCCTAAGTTCATCAAAAGGAACTCACCTTGGAATTTCTCAAAATTCCACCTCCACTCACCTACCCAAGGTTCCCTTTAAAGGAACCATCAAAGTTCAACTTGACCCAACCAAGATTACGGGGACCAAACTATTTTTCTCCTTTTCTAAATATTGATGGTATCCACATTATCTAAGCTTGATTTTAAATTCCATTTGGTAGCAATTACCTTCTCTCAAATATGCTCGTGTGAATTTTGGGTTTTGTGTGGATATATTCATTTCTCACCTAGATGTGTATTAAAAAAATTGTTGAGAAAAACCTATAGGCCTATTTTTGTTATTCTTAAGATTATATTGTTTTCTCCTCATTAGATACCTAGAGGATGCAAAGGAAGTTCTGCCCTCCATATTTCTATTTATTGATAGGAGAGATTATGGCTGAAAGGGAAGGATCTAGTTAATTGGTAACCAGCATCATTATTCTTCAAATGATTCATTGGATTTTCGCCTATCCACAATATGTGTGTGATGATAATTCCCCTTAGAAACATAGAGGCATTCAATTGGAATGTTAGTGATTCCCTCCTTGCACATAAAACAAATCTGTGGCAGAGAGAAAAATCCCTATTTTCAGAGTAACCAGTTGCAAGGGAATTTTTCTCACTTGACCAAGTCCTGTGGGATGTTAAATCAATCAATCATTATCCTATCAAATCTCTTGTAGAGACAAGCTTAATCCATGGCTGACATATCGTAGAGAGATCAATCATCTTGGTGTGTTATTGTGCATGTTTTTGTTCCAATATTCTTTTACTTATCTTCCAAATCTTTCACTCAGGTTCTCTTTAATTCTAGCACGAGTTTGAGGATCTAAGAGGCACTTGGGCAATCTAGGTATCCTTTTAGAATAAGATGTTCTCCCTATTTCCCACACTCCATTTTATTCCTTTTCTTTGCAACCATTTAGATTTAATCTATGTGATTTTACAAATCTAAGGTTATATTGCAACTATTATCTTTTATTAAAAATTGGGTCATTCTTGAAGGGGAAACGTTTGGGAAACTTGAAGTAGTATGTCTCTCTCTTGCCAACTTTAAAATGTGTATATGTGTTTTAAATTTGTCTTTTGACAATTAAAAGAACACAAAGGTATAGGGATTTAGACTTTAAGACACAAGAACTTTGGCATTCATTACCTTTATTCACAGACTAAATGATTTAAGATGTAAATGTTAATACTTATTTTCTTTAAGTCTGGACTTTATTAACAACCATTCCAAATGTTGCAAATTTAACGAAAATTTTGTTTACAACTTAACTATTTACACTAACTAAATTGAATACTAATTTTCAAATATATTTGAATGACATAGACTAATCACTATATAACCCTTGTTTCAATACATGTATGATCCTTTGTATTCGCCTTCTTTTGAAGGTTTTATTTATATAGTCACAATCTCATATAACCATAGAGCTTGATACAACATTTTAAAACAAGAGGCAACACAGAGCACCCCTATTCCTTGGCATTGCAAAACAAGTATACTAGCTTTCCTCTGCGGACTATTGCAATGTACGATGAAACCATAGCTAAGGAGAATCTGTTTATATGCATATTAGATATTTCAATGAAGGCTGACCTTGGCGAAAAGTGTAAGTAAGCATAAACCATCTATAAAAACATTCCATATTGCCATGGAAGTCAAAATTGATGAAGCCATTGCTAAACACAGGCCCATTTACTTATTAAAATCTTAATTAAACACAGATTTAAGTCTACATATGCATTGTAGATAGTGCTCTGGACCATTTTATTGTTGCCATTAAAGATCTTCTCATGTGTGCAAGCATTGAAGGGAAAATGCATGGGTTCAAACTCTGTGTAACACTTCAGACACAACTACTATTCCTCTTTTTGTAAAGTACTTCCCAAATGGAATGTGGAAGCTTAGCATTTATCTCAATACCAACCCAATATCCAGAAACAATAAAATCCCAAAAGAACAATCGAACTATATTATAACATAAGTGCATCTACATGAACTTCTCTCTTATAGAGAAGCAGCTTGCACTCTTAAACATACTAAGAAGTGCCTTAAACTTAGAGACAGATCATAAACCTTTATTTCTGCTACAAATTGGAAACTAACCTAACAACAAAGCACAAACATACTGGTACCATTATGAATCAAATATTATGAGGTTATTAATGCTCCCTACCCTTCAGGAGCAGGTGCAGTAGCATTCTTGTTTGGGGAGCCTGGCTGCTCTTTCTTCTTCTTTTTGGCTCTCATAAAGCAAAAGCAAGAGCAGCAGGGTAACTGGAACAAGAACTTCATGATTATGAATCACCTAAACCCCTTTCCAACCCTGTATAAAGTCTTATGAAAATTTTAGCAAATCTCAATACTTTTTTTTCTATGAAGCAGTACCTACAAGTCACCTTGTCTTGTCCTCTCTGTGCCTTGGACCTCCTCCTCTTCTCTTGTCAAGTTCACTGTCCAATCTACAAATGTAATTACAGCAAGAAAAAATGAAAAAAAAAAAAGGATTCAAAGAAAGAACTCAAAACATCTACCTAACTCCAGCTGCCTCTCACATAAGATCAGCAACCCAGCTCTATAAAATACCCAACTGAACTGCAAAAATACCCAGCTGAAAAAATAGATACCATTTAATTTACTCTTACATTAACCTCTACAAAAACATTCATTTTGAATCACTTTGCGTCAAAGTAACCATTCTCTTTTATTCTGTGCAATCAGAATTTCTTTACTTTGGCTTTTTATCTTAGGCTTCGGCTTTTTTGGGAGAAAGGCATAGATCCCATTCCATTGAAGATGACACTAGCTGATAAGCCTCGTACATTCTACATGCTATTCCTCTGCATGATTTGTGTATATATGTCAATATATTTTTACTGTCTTGATGAGTTCATGTATATATTCCAATTCATGTCAGACAAAGTTGTCATGGAATCTATGAGTAGATGAGCACTTTTGAGTGAAGCTATTGGTTGGCTTTTCTTCAAGGGTCGCATCAATTGAATGTTTACAGCTCAAAAGCAATTCATTGCTTTGGAATTCAAGACAATTATGATGATAGAGATGTGCTAAAGTATAAATTATAACCCAAGTTTATGAAAATTTCTCTGAATTACATCAACTACAATCAAAGTTCTTGTAAATTTATTTGAATGGATTACTGCAGTTAGCACAATTAACATGCATGATCAACTCATCCAAGGGATCCTTTCTCCTCCAAGAATGTTGGAGAACACACAAGCCAGACATCTTGTGATATGATGTGGAGCCGTTTATCCAAGTGAATCAGTTTTTCAACATGGGTTCAGAGTTTTATAACTTAGGGGCTCAAGAGATACCAAAATCTTTTTTCCTTGCAGTTTTAGAAAACAATGAGTGAAGTCCTATCCTACCATGACATGTAGGGCCTCAAGGTTCCAAGAATATTAATAGTTGTGTATTGAAAGTCAAGCAGAGCACATGGAAAGGTATCATTATCAAGGACATTTTGGGAGAAAAGGGATTGAAGATAGTACTGGATAAAAAGTAAAACAAAAAAAATTATGAATGAGTTACTTTCCCAAAAAAAAAGTTATTGGGCCATAGCTATTTTAAACAGTTCTTCAATATATTTATACAAATTATGGGCCTCTTTTTATTTTATATTAACAATTGAAAAATACCATTATAGTTTATTTTAATAAAATATTAATATTGGCTATTGATTATTTATTTTAATAAGTTTATAAAATGTATATAAAAATTATTATCAAATAATCCATTCTACAACTATTTTAATAAAGATATATTTATTATTTATAAAAAAATAATTATTAAAATATATTTTAATACCATTAATAAGAAATAGCATATATACTTTACATATATACAAATTCATTTTTTAAAATTTGACCGGTTTCATCACTTGTGATGATAGGTAGGTGGATGAAAATAACCATTGCTTAAAAAAGTGTTGTGTATAAGAGGAATCCAATTATTCTTGTGTACCAACCATGGTACACCACTTTTACTTTAAAAATGAATATTATAAAAAAAGCTACAAATGCTTGGTCCCATAATATTCTAAACCTATCAAATTGTTGTTCCTTTAGATAATTTAAAGGTTTATGATAGACCACATATTATGTTTAGTTATATTCATATATGCATAACTTAGATTAATAATTAATGTGAAAATATGTGGGTTAACAATTTTCCTGTAAAAGTAAATAAAAAATAAATATATTTATTTATGTGATTGATGAATGTATATAATCTAGTATTATATTGAAAATTGAATACATCAAAGATTAGGAAAGAATAAAGATAGTATGTAAATCCTTTCATAATTAAAATATTTTATTTTCTTAGTGGTAGTTCAAGTCTAAGGATTAAAGTCAAGTTTGTGATTGTGAAAATGTCATGTACCTAAAGACTTGATTTAGTATTGTACAAAATCTTATTTTTTGCTTCAACTTATGTATCTTTAACCTTTTTGATATCTAAGGCTTGGTGGTCTAAAAGATGTCTTGGTATGAAAGAAAGAAGAGGTGTAGAATATGCTTCATATCTATAATCTATAAGAAGAGGTATGTTCAAAAACTAATAAATCATACAGTTACAAAGAAATAAATATAAGAAAAATATACCATAATAGGGGACTTACATAGGGAAAACCCTTTCAAGAGAAAGGCTCCACACTCCAAAGCACCTCAATGTATTGTTCAATAAGGTTACAATATGCTTGTGGAGTCCAAGCCTTTCCAAGCATATCACCAACCAAAGATCTAAAATAATTTTGACAACATAACAATACCTACAAAACTTTATATCCCTAAACCTCTATCTCAAACACCTAATAGATAGAAAAAATAATGTATGAGTTGATCAAATTAAAAAACCAACATCCAAATCTCAAGATGAGTTCACAAGCTAAAATATCATATTTCTTTCACTTGTCACGAGCACATCATAATCCACTCACTAGTTTGGGTGTTTTGTTTTATGCATTATTATTTTCATTCAAAGATTCCTTACGAAACATCACAACCCATGTCATAAGTCGGTCAACAAGTGTAACTCTCTCTTACATATATTTTGTGTGTCCTAAATTGTTTTATATTTTCAATGTGAGGCCCAATGTTTGAAAGCTATAAATTTTGATTTGGGAGACCATTGGAGCCTTTTTTGTAAATTTTAGAGTTAAAAAATATCTATGCAACAAGCATTCTAGAAGTGGTGCTAAATAACCCAAAAATTTATTTTGGCCAAAAGCCAACTCTATAGCTCAAAATTTAAGCTTTATTTTATGTCCTAAAATATATTTTTATAATCTTAAGATTAAAAGCAAAGTTGACACATATTTCCTAACATTCTTCCACTTGTCAAACACTTTGCAAGAGAAAAAGGAGTACCATCACCATCAATTAAATTCAAGGGTCAAGAGACCCATAGGCTCATAACACCACCTAAACTTTTATATGCTCATTAGCTTTGTCAAAGCACCTACAACATTCTGCAAAGTGTCAAATTTCTCCAACATTACTCTCCCATCCTCTAGCATGTCATGAACAAAATGGTATTGGACATCAATATGATTCATCCTTGCATGAAAGATTGGGTTCTTTTCTAGATTTAAGGCACTCTAATTATCACTTTGAACTGCAATAGCTCCTAGACTCAACGGTACATCAAAACACAAATATTTAATCTAGATGGATTCCTTATAAGCATGAGTAGCTACCATGTACTCTACTTCTATAGTGGATAAAGTGTCCACAAC